>JABUQX010046874.1:0-5000 GCA_015478945.1 Trachelipus rathkii
CCACTAACTTCAATCAAGCATCCCGCTAAATAGTAGTGACCATCGGAGCGACCTTGAAGCCTACCAGTGGAAGTAGGCTCCCAACACCCAGCCAGCATATTTATCCACAGCTACGGGCCTACCAAATTTTCGTGCGCAGCTTCAAAGCACGCGTTGGACCCCATCCATAGGCCAGACAAAGGAAAACCGTCCTGTTGCTCATAATCAGGACTTAATTTTCATTATTTATTAATATTAATTATTATTATTATATTATTATGATTATTATTATTATATTATTATTATTATTATTATTATTATTATTATTATTAATTATATTATTATTATTATATTATTATTACTTCTTTTTACCATTTTATTTTATTATTTGTGATAACATTTTTATATATAACTATTTTTATAATTTTCAATTTTATATATATACGTGTCAAACACCGGAAACAAAATAGTTTTAGCTTTTATTTATCATATTTCTGCCAGAAACAAAAAAGTTTTAGTATTTTATTTATCATATTTCTGCCAGAAACAAAAAAGTTTTAGTATTTTTTTATCATATTTCTGCCGGAAACAGAATAGTTAGTTTTATTTTCGCGCTGTCATCTTTTGCATTATTTACTTATTTACTTTTTCTTGTATTGGTGCTGTGGTTTTGCCTTCTTCCTTCCTTCTTCCCTCTCCTAATTCTTACCTTCTCTCTTCGTCATTTCTTTTCTTCTACTTCATTCTCCAGCCCTCGTCATGGTTGAGACAGATTCTCCTCCCACCTCTGCAGTCTCTTCAGTCCCCTCTTCCGCTGCTTCTTATTACCCGGCGTACCCATCCCATGCCTCGTATCCCTGCTCTATTTACAACGCCTCTAACGATCCATGTTCCTCTCCGTTTTCTAGAGTTGAGGCCCGTCTTACATCCCTGGAACAGGGCATGGCTGATGTCAAGGCAGTGTTAAAGGACATCTCCGCTATGCTACGGTCCCCAAAGGATTTACCTTCCCGCACCCACTCCTCTGACCGTGCTCCCACCCCAGGCCCTACGCAATATCCTAACGGATATTGTTTTTACCATCATCGGTATGGCCTGAAGGCGACTAAGTGCTCCCAACCCTGCACTTTGTCGGGAAACCTCTTCGCCAGCAATCTATAAAGGCGGTGGATCCAGCTGGCCACCCTTCCGTTTGTTCTTCCTCTCCGCCTTCTTCGTCTCAGGATGTCCTGCGCCTTTTCGACAGGTCTACAAACCTGTTCTTCCTGATCGACACCGGAGCGTCTTATTCTTTATTGCCTAGAGATACTACCCAAAAGTCCGCTGTCCCTCTTCCTGACCGGGCTCTTTACGCAGCAAATGGTAGTACCATCCCTGTCTATGGTGAGCGCTTGTGCACCTTAGACCTCTCTCTCCGCCGTCAATTCCCCTGGGTATTCGTGGTTGCTGACGTGACCCAACCCATTTTGGGAGCTGATTTCCTGTCACATTTCGACCTTATGGTCGATTTAAGAAATAGGAGATTGGTTGACGGTTGTACGTCTCTGTCTTCTGCAGGTACCGTAGTTTCTTCTGCTCTTAAAGGCATCTCTGCGGTTGCTCCTTCTTCTGGTACCTCCCCCTTCTTCACCATCCTGCAGAAGGATTTTCCGGCGCTGTTGAACCCCTGTTCTTCTTCTCCTGTTCAACATTCTGTGCGCCATCATATAGAGACTACTGGCTCTCCCACCTTCGCTCGTGCTCGGCGTCTGCCTCCTGACAAGCTCAAGGCAGCCAAGGCGGAGTTTGAGCACATGCTAGAACTTGGTATCGTCCGCCCTTTCAAGAGAGTTCATGGTCCTCCCCCCTCCACATGGTGCCTAAAGGTGCTTCTGATTGGAGGCCTGTGGGAGATTTTAGGGCTCTGAACGCTTGTACGATACCAGACCGCTACCCGGTCCCACACATCCAGTCTTTCACCTCTAATCTGGCCGGTAAATCCATTTTTAGTAAATTGGATCTTGTCAGGGCTTACCACCAGATCCCAGTCGCACTAGAGGACATACCGAAGACGGCCATCATCACCCCTTTTGGCCTCTTTGAATACACACGCATGCCTTTCGGTTTGAGGGGTGCAGCTCAGACGTTCCAGAGGTTCATCGATGACGTTCTTAGAGGTCTCTCCTTTGCCTTTGCTTATCTGGATGACCTCCTCATAGCTTCCTCTTCTCCTGCAGAGCATGAGCAACATCTACGTGCCGTTTTTGCCAGGTTGGACGAATGTGGCATGCGTCTCAACCCGGCAAAGTGTGTTTTTGGTGTCCCTTCTCTTACCTTTCTAGGACACACTGTTTCAGCGGATGGCATTTGCCCTCTTGCAGAGCGCGTCGAGGCCATTCGCACCTTCCCTAGGCCTGTCTCTCAGAAGCAGCTTCGTCAGTACCTCGGCATGCTTAACTTCTATCATCGTTTTCTCAAATCGGGCGCTGATATTCTTCAACCCCTCACCGCTCTCATCCGCCCCAAGCACCGAGGCAGTTCTACAAAAGTGGACTGGTCTGACGAAGCTACTGCTGCTTTTGAAGCTTCAAAAGAAGCACTCGCTTCTGCCACACTCTTAGTCCACCCCCAGGACTCAGCTCCGACCAGAGTTCAGCGTAGATGCCTCCGATTTGCTGTCGGAGGTGTTCTCCAGCAAGCACCGAACGGAGTGTGGGTCTCCTCTCGCCTTTGTTCTCTCGCAAAGTTGCAACCTCCGAGACTCGCTACCAGTGCTTTCGGAGGGAGTTAACTTTCGGAGTTATCTCGACCGTTCCTTATTTCAGCATACTTTCTGGAGGGTCGTGGTTCCACATACTCACTGATCACCAAACCACTTACCTTCGCTATGGTCTCCAGAAACGAAACGGCACTCTCCTCGAGAAACCTTCGTTACCTTGAGTATGTCTCACAGTTCACCCACTGATGTCAGACATATTTCAGGTGTCGACAACTTCACTGCTGACGCTCTCTCCCGGCATTGAAATCGACGCGATTTTCAGCCTTACCCAACATCGACTACGAAGCTATGGCAACGTGCCGACTACCGAGGATCCTGCACTTCCACAAGACTCTTCTCTCAAACGATGGAGTGGCTCCAACTCCCTGGGATAGAGAAGAAACTTCTGTGCGATGTCTCTCAAGGATCTCCTCGTCCTTTCGTACCTGCATCGTTCCGTAAGGCTGTCTTCCTCAATCTTCACTCGCTTTCCCACCCTGGCATTGAGGCTTCACGCAAACTGGTTGCTGCCCGATTTGTTTGGCCTGATCTGAATGCCGACGTAGCAACTTGGTGTCGCACTTGTCTTCCCTGCCAGCGTTCTAAGGTCCACCGTCACACCAAGGCCCCGCTAGGCAGTTTCTTACCCCCTGGTGCTCGCTTTGAACGTGTCCACATCGACATCGTTGGACCTCTGCCTCCCTCCCGCGGTAAGAAATATTCTTACGTGTATAGATCGGTTCACACGTTGGACCGAGGCTAATCCCTTCTCTCTGTCCGCCAACGCGGAATCCATTAGCTAAAGCTTTCTTGGCTCATTGGATTTCGCGCTTTGGTGTGCTGCTTTCTGTCACAACGGACCAAGGTAGACCTTTGAATCTCTTATGGAGAGATTTGATGAATCTTCTTGGTTCAGAGAAGATTCACACGACTTCTTTCAATCCAAAAGCGAACGGCATTGTTGAACGTTTCCACCGTCAGCTAAAGGCTTCTCTTCTAGCTCAGCCCAATCCGGAAAATTGGACTGACGCTCTCCCTTTCGTAATGCTTGGCATTCGCTCGGCTGTTAAAGAGGATCTGCACTGTTCGGCTGCTGATTTAGTGTATGGTTCTCCTCTTCGTCTTCCCGGTGACTTCTTTTCACAGTCTTCTCCTCCATCTATACAGCCGACCCGCTTGCTTATCTTACCCGCTTGAGGCGCTGTGCTTCGTCGTGGAGACCAACTCCTTCTCGTCCACACAAGGTGCATTCATATATCCCTAAGGACCTTTCTTCCTGCACTCATGTCTTTGTTCGACATGACTACCACCGCACCGCTCTCCAACCTAAGTACGACGGACCTTTTCCTGTGATACTTAGGAAGGAGAAATTCTTCACGATCCAGCGTCCCACACGCACAGAAGTCGTTTCGATCGACGACCTTAAGGCCTGCTTTCTTCGAGTGCGATCCTTCTTCCTTGTCTCGGACCCTGACGCTTTTACCTTTTGTTTTCAACTTTCTCCTCCTTCAACTCGTTCTTTTAACGTTCCTATCTCTCCTCCTGCATCTCTTCCTCCTCCTCCTCCTCCTCTCCCTTTTCCTGATCCTCTTCCTTATCCTCCTCCTCCTCCTCCTTCCCCTCAGCCAACAGCACCAATACGTCCGGCTCAGACTCCACCCGCACGGTCATCGTCACCCTTGCCTCCCTCCACTCCGGCTCAGGATTCTTCAACTCCAGCTCCACCTCGGGCTACTCTTACGACACAAGCAGATGTTCCGACTCGCCCGATCACCCGCTCACAATCTGGGAATCCTGTCCAGACTCCATCACAGCCGCTTACTAGAATATCGAGCAGGGGTAGGCACATTCGATGGCCGGCGCGCTATTTGGAATAGTTTCGTGCCTTCAGCACTGCAGGGGAGTATCTGTGGTAATGAGGTCAGGTCAATTTTACCAACATAGCATGCCAATGCAAAAGCGTAGTTTTTTAAACGAACTCTTTTTCTCACTATGGCAAATCCGGCAATATTCTCAAAACGCGTCTTCATCTTATTCAAGCGCCATTTTCGCACGACAACGACGCTTTCTAATTACTCAGAAGAATTATGGATTTTTACTGTTTTATGAAGGCTTAAAGCTTATTAAAGCATGTGATATTTCTCTTTTTGCCATGGTTACTGGGGTCCGTATTTTTGTCTAAATACAAATTCAACTGCAACAAGTCTTTGTTCAAACCTTTTGGCCCACTAACATCAAAAAGTGAGCATCCCGCTAAAATATATATATATATATATTATAATAT
>JABUQX010046874.1:10000-15000 GCA_015478945.1 Trachelipus rathkii
TACTAATATTTACTTTCTTCTTTCAAATTTAATCAAAATTATCTAAGTTATCCTTTGAACATTTAGTTTCCTTTTCAAATAAAAAGTCATAGAAAATCATTTTAGAGGTATACTTTCAATTTTAAAATTTAAAATTTAAATTCTTTTTTTTATTCTTTTAATCTATAAAACTTTTATTATTTTTTATTATTTTTATTTAAAACAATATTATCTTTCTATTTACTATTATCTTTACTATACATAATACATCTATTACGTTAAAAAACATTTGTTGGAGGCATTTGCAATATATTGACTTGTGGCAATCTCTAAATTTGCTTTGAAGTATGCCGTCGTTCTTAATTCTTGTGCGTTTGTAAGCAAATAAAAAAATATACTAAAACAGCTTACTATTAATCTTTGTCATTTTTCATTTTGCAACATTTAATAAATTTTCACAACCCTTTTAAATATATATATCTTTGCAAAATTTAAAAGATACTACTATGTTTACTTTTGAGTATCGTCGTAAACCTTGTGCTTTTTGCAAGCAAACAAATATTTGGCAACTATTTGTTGGGTTGCCTTTTTCATGCAAATTCTATTTTGCAAAAAATATATTATTTATAAAACTTACCTAATTGTTTTTTTTTATTTCACATTTTATTATTCTCATATTTATTTTCATATTTTTTTTTATAACAAACACTTTTATATAGGTTTATATGACGTCACTAACGCCATCTCATGTTGGCACTTTCAGTGTCACTCCCTATATAAAATAACATTTTATATATTTAATATACATTTTATATTAAACTTCATTTCTTTACTTATTTTTTCATATTGAACCTAATAAATATATAACTTTATTATTATAAAGCAACGCTTAGCACATATTATTACAAATTCCTAAATAAACTTTTCACTTTTTATAAAAAATATTTAAAAAAGCGACACTTGGCAACTATTACATATTGCAAAGCGCTTGATATATTTCACTTTTTATTATATTTAACTTTTAATTTTTATTTCTTAATTTAACTTTATTATTACTTATTTAATACTTTTAAATTATTAAAAGCACTTTATTAATATTAAATTTTAACACTTTCTATTCACTGCAATCCTTCTTCTTTATTTCTTGTGTTTCCTCTATGCTTGCTTCAAGCAGCGAATTGAAGGGGAGTTGATGAGAATGTAACGGCGAGTACCATATTGCGAATATTCCGTTTTCTTTGGCTCGAAGGCGGCAGACATTTTGTCTTTGCAGACGACTTCGAAATTTTTTCTCATTGCTTTTACAATGTCCTCCTTTCTTCTTTTTATGACTTGCAATGTGATTCTGATTTATATGATTTCTTCTCAAGTTGCTAAATCAGAACATTTGCTAAATTCTGATTTGCATGATTTCTTCTCAAGTGGATAAATCAGAACTTGTGTTAAATTCTAATTTGCATGATTTCTTCTCAAATCGATAAATCAGAACTTGTGTTGAATTCAGATTTGCATGATTTCTTCTCAAGTGTATAAATCAGAACTTGTGTAAAAATAACTTCTCAAGATATAACCAAAAGTAATGAATCAAACGCAAAAATTCTAATACAGCTTTATTTGTACATAGTGCCATAAATGAACTTCTGGTTCTGTAATTAAAACAATAAAAACAATAATGTAAATAATGCTATATACAAAAAAAAAATAACTAAAATATAAAACAAATATATAATAAATTAAAACAAAATATATTGTGGCGTCTGGTGGAAGGGGGCTGCGACCACCACCGATGAGTCCAAAGCAGCCCCCCGGGACGAAACGCCAATTCATCGCGGTAACGCTCACTCTCTTCAACATTCATCTAGTCTTCAGGCTAATGAAGGTGGTTCTTCAACAGCGACCATAACTCCTTCATATTGGTGACCACCGGAGTGACTAGTGCCACTGGAGTGGCACAACGAACACCAGCCAGTATCCCATCTTCTCTCAAAGTTGTTCCCCATGGTAAAGACATTTCGTTGTAGAGTTTGTTTTACCACAATCGTTCAACGCGGCATTACATCAATTCAAGTTTCTTCTGCTGGGCGCTGCTCTGTTCGGTCATCCTGTAACGCCTGTACTGTGCTTCTCACTGCAGGTGCAGACCAACTGCACGTAAGAGTACAGAGTGGTCGAACCCTTCTCAGTGGCTTTAATGTGTGCACACCTAGCTAGCATCTGACAGCTGACCGACGTCCTTCCAGGTGCGCAGAGCGGAGTGTGCTCGCGGCATTGTCACTGGGGGGAGTTCTGTGGCGTCTGGTGGAAGGGGGCTGCGACCACCACCGATGAGTCCAAAGCAGCCCCCCGGGACGAAACGCCAATTCATCGCGACAAACGCTCACTCTCTTAAACATCATCTAGTCTTCAGCTAATGAAGGTGGTTCTTCAACAGCGACCATAACTCCTTCATAATATAATATACCGTCAATAGTTTTACAATAGATTTTCCAAGTGATGAAATAGAAATACATTTATTAGCAAATCATGATATAACATAAAATGGTTTTTTACCTGATTTATTGGGCTTTTAATGGCTCTATCAATCCTTTAAATAGTAATATCGTCTTTATTTGTAAGCTTCATTTTATAAACACTTCTTCTTGTTATTCTCAACACATTGCAAGTGCTGAGAGGACGTTTTCCCGGCTATACCTCAGTTTCGCGCATGCGCGTTTGTTGCTCTCTATGATGCAACGTTCTATTGCAGGAAACCGCCCTTTGTGATATTTGCAATGATTAAGATTAAAGAACTCTTGTATTTTATGCAATTAACATTGCTAAATTTTTTAACCATTTAAATACTAATTATTTATTTACTCAATTATTTATTTATTCTAATGTTAAATAAACCTTAACATTCCCCGTTTTTTGGACGATTTATTAAATTATAAACCTCTGAAAAAGCATTTTACTTTCTCACGCAAATTGCCTAAGGGAGCACCTAACATAAGAAACAGATTCAAATAAAAAAGATGAAACGATGGCACGTTGTTTTCTGAAAATTTAGTCTCTAAAAAAGATGAAAGTGAGTCAAGATAAGGCACAAGTACAGAACGCTTCCAATATTCAGCAGAAGTTTTAGCAGGATCATTTGCTTTATGCTGTTTGGATTGTACTTTTCTAGGTGGTGCAAGTTCTACTAAGTACTCAGCAGTAATAACATCGGCGGATAATAGCAGAGCAGCAAATATTTGATAAGCAGTTTTGCAGTGGTCTTTGACAACTTTCAAAATTCTTTGGACATGATCAGAGCACTGCATAAGGTCAATATTTTTTGTTTGAATAATGTTAGGCACTGGTTCAACTAAAGCAAAATATTTGGCTATTACGGAAGAGGTAATAATAAAATTGTTGCCTTCCTTTGACAATTTCTAACCCTTCAACGATTTTTATCATATTTGTATGGAAAATAGCAATAGTATAATATATTATTTTTGAGTCCAACGGGTTTCACAAAGTTTAGGCAAGTTGGGAAGGTATTTTCCTTCTTAGGTGGAGTCTCTGAAAGTTTGTCTTTTATTGTGGCAATAGTATTTCGAATTTCCAGAATAATGTTTAGGTCATTAATGATCAAATTAAGCCGATGGCTTTCACAGTGAAAATATAATACTTTTTTATTTTTTCCCGCAGTTTCTTTTGAGCTCCATATTCTTTCCCTGCCATTGATGCGCAGCTGTCGTACCCATGACCAACACACAGACACGGATCCAAACCTTCTTTTCTAAAAAACAAATCAATCGTTTTGGCAATGGTTTTACCATCCATCCCTTTAAGAACATCAAACCCCAGAAATTCTTCTCGAACAGTCATTTTTTCAAGATAGGAAAATTTTAATCCTATAGATAATCGTCCATTTCTTGACAAATCCGAAGATACATCGGCCAATATGGAGTTGGAACCAAATTTTTTTGCATCCGCGACAATCATGTTTTTTTATGATAATTCCACACAAATTGAAAATTTCATTTTGAATCATCCGAAACGTCCAAACGGCATTCTTCTGTCCTTGAATATGTTTTTTCAATTCCACATCGTCACACTCTATTCGAAGTTTAATCAGATCTTCAAAAATTCCCTCATGCAGGCCTGTACCTCTTAAAGGTAAGTCATGGGTTCCACAGAAAATTACGGTCTTCAAAATTGCTGTAATATTTCTTTTAATTTCTGCAATTGTTTTTTGATGTGCTGTCTGCAGCTGAATATCAACGGGTACGCCTTCTGTGATTGATTTAGAAGCTTTGACAGCCGCCGAATGTTATCGACATACTGGAGAGTTCTAGCGGAGAATACTGTCAGAAAGAATCTAGCTGTATATAAGCACACAACTAGTTGAATTCAAGCCAATATAAAAACGAAAACACATTAAAACTCTTTAAAAAAATGTAAGTTTATAATACGTTAGTAACTAGTAAATTACTTACTTCATTTATCTTATCGATTAAGATGTATCTTTTTTCAGTTTTCCACTAAGAATCCCTTAAAAAACGTCGGTCTGGCAAACATATATTTTCATTTTTTTTTATTCGCCAAAGATTATCGGGGGGGGGGGGGCAAGTGCCCCCCACTTTCCCCCCTGATATGCGCCCATATATATATATATATATATATATATATATATATAATATTATATATATTAATATATATATAATATATATATTATATATATAATATATTATATATATATTATATATTATAATATATATAATTATATATAATATATATATATATATAAATATATTATTTATATAGTATATATTGTGCAGTGCGGTGCGGTGCGTGGTGCGCCACTTGGTGCGGTGCGGTGCGTGCGGTGATGTGTGGTTCGCTCTCGGTGCGGTGCGGTAACGGTGCAGTGCTAGTGCGATTGCAAAGAGACGGTGCGGTTGCGGTGCGGTGCGGTGCGTGCTGGATGGCACGCCCATCCTCCCGGTGCGATGCGCAAAATCGGTGACGGGCCAACACTTATATAAATATAATATATT
>JABUQX010046874.1:22500-40000 GCA_015478945.1 Trachelipus rathkii
TCAAATTATTATTTTTATGACATGACATTAATATATATTTGACAAGATTAGACAATACGCATATTACTAGACAGTATTAACATACAACTAATCCTTTTATCATATAACCATATATTATCATATCATTTATATTAAATTATCGAGAATTGCATATAGAACCAACCTCAGAATCAGATTATTATATCAGGTAAATACCATCTTGATAGTTTATATTATATTATATTATATTAGTGCCTTAGATTATATTAGACTAATAGTGTGAAGTTAGGTTATTATTACTTTAGTTTTTATAAAATTACATGTCTTTTCTTGTGTAATCAAATGCGCAACTCTGCTAACATTAAAATGAGGTGTGATGAAATCAGTGTTTCTTTCAGACAATTCTCTCCGGGGGGGCTTTACAGAGATTCGGGGGGGCACATAAGTATAACATAAATTACATAAGTCTAAAGAATAATGATATTCTTGTCACTTGTCAGCTAATCTTAGTCTTATCAGTTACTGTCCTACTGAATTAGTAAATATTCGAAATATAACCAAATCTCTAGTTGTAAAAATATATCAATCTATTTGTGAAATTTATTGGGAAGTTAGATAAATAAAATAACATAAGGGGACGAAAATATTATTATGAAGAAGAATATTAATAATTAAAATATATATAGAAAATATGACTTTTCAAAAAAGGAAATATATCTTTGAAAAAAATAAATTAAATATATATATATAATATATATATATATAATATATATAATATATATATATATATATATATATATATATTATATATATTATATATATATATATATATATTATATATATATATATATATATATATATATATATATATGAATCACTTCTGTAGGGCCGTAGCCCCGACGTTAGTACTTAGTAAGTTAGGGTATTTAAGTATTAATAGAATTAAGTTTAAGGAATCGTATACTGACGAGTTTTCTTCGTCGAATATACATTTTTACTGTTTTTTCTAGAAATCCTCAGTTGGAATCTCAGACCCCTCAATGCTTATCATCATACAATGCCATTAAAGTTTCTGGCTAGCATTATATTCTTGTCTTACTTAGTTTCGTTCATAAGTAATGAACGTCTTTTTACCGAGGCTTGTCGTTTTACAGGAATGAACAAGAAGGAATTTTTCACAGAGCTTTTTGTAGCCGCAATTTCCCAACGTACTGCTTTCAATATTTTTCTACAATGAACTTTCATCTGCTTTAAATATTCGCTTTCGAGCATTGGAATTGGATAAAAAATTGAAGGATTTCAGGTCAGCTTGTACACCTTCCCGCATTAAAAATCGGAAATCTGTCACAAAATTTTATAACTTAAATTTCAATATCTGGTAAATTTGGTTAATGACTGAAACGTCTCAAGGCGACTAGCAAAATCATTATATCAATTGATTTGTCGTTGAACCTTTCTTCAATTTCTTCAATTACACTATCGCATTACATCTTTATCCTTTTAAATGCATTTTTCTTATCTTCATCAGCAATCAGGCGCACTTCAGATGCAAACTTCCCCTTTATTTCACACCGAACTTCTTTTTGTAAGTCACTATTGACGTCCCCTACACTGATTTGCAATATTTGCAGGTGCGATTTTGTTTCCAGTAAATTAGGGGGATGACTTTTGGTCATACTAAAGTCTTTTTTTGCAAAGTATTGCTAAGATTTGAGACATGTACACTAAGGAGTTCATTCATTACATAACAGGTGAACAAGGAACTCTCATTTCTGATTTCCAGCAAGATGGCCTTGCAAGTGATACAAGGTCTGTCCCTTCTTTGTGGATATGCTCACAAGCAAATCAGAATTGACTTTAAGCTCCTAAAGACAGCATTCACTATCTTATATTGAGATAACCATCTCCTTCAATGCATTCTGGAATCTTGAAGGATTGGATCATTGATTAATGAATGAATATCTGAAATATTTCTTTTTGTTTTTTTGGCGACTTGCTAAACAGTTTGTTAATTTTCTTTAATAAAATAAAAAAAATCTTTTGACCTTTCTGATTTTTATTTCTGCACTGGTTTGCTGCCAGGGACAAATAAGTGTGCTCTAACAGTGTAAATTTAGAGAAAACTCTTTGTTGCCTTTCTGACATACAGCCTTTTTCTTTACCCTTCAACTTTTCCAGCCATATTAGAAGCACCATCAATCCAAAAGCAATATGTTTTGTATATAATTTACAATAACAAGTCAGCTCCTTATGCAATAGCATTTTGCAATAGTTTGCTTTTCCATTTGAGTATTTTAACCAATTGACAAGAATTTTCTACGGGATTTTTACCCTCCACTACTCTAAACATTATACTCACCTCCATTTCATTTCTTAAAGAAGTGCTCATATCTGCTAAAACGGAGAAATTTTTGTTTTTCAATGTTTTTTTTCAACTCATCTTACAAAACTTCCCCCCATACATAACAGAATTTCACCGGCAGTGTCCTTGCTGCTGTAATTCAACCTATCACTCTGATCTTTTCTCCATGTTTTAAAATCATCATTCAATTTGTCCAAATATCCTGTTCAATCAAACCCTGATATTTTAGTAGTGTAATATTTTTTCCTTTAACCAAAAATACAACCCTCGAAAAGTATTTTTAAACCTTTCCTATTTAAGTCTCTTTCACTTTCACTCTGTTGAATAATTTGAGCGTGAATCGGTTTTTTTATAGCCTGTCTCCTGAGGTTTTTCATTTCTACACCCTTAGTGAGAGCTGAAGAGTGTTCATGATCTCTAATTTCCCATTTTCTTCTAAAGTTTTTTTTGAAAGTTGTGAATGGAACGGTGATGAATACCCCACCCGTCTTTTGTAGAACATTTGCATCATTTTTCATGAAATTTGGCACAGTTTACAAAATGCGCCTCGTTTTTCTTCACTGTATGCCAGCCAACTATATTTCTGTTCCCATTGTTTATTGTAGTAGCGTTGTTTGGCAGACGATTTTGCGGAATGTGAACTGGATGATCCTGCACCTTTATTTTCAACATTCTTTAAATCAGTAGGTTTAATTTGTGAAATTGATACGCTTGCGGCGTTTCCTTTCTCTCGGTTTTTTACTATGTCCTGCTGCTGCGCCACTAAAAGAGTCTATTGTTCTACTCATGATCCCGAAAAGAGAAGAGGTACCTATGAAAAGTTAAAAAAAGATAGCGCTATGTGTATATATACCAGTATATATATATATAGTATATATATATATATATATATATTATATATATATATATAATATATATATAATATATATATATATATATATATATATATAATATATATATATATTATATATATATATATATATATATATATATATATATTGTGTGTGTGTGTGTGTGTATTTATGGCTAGATAATATAGATTTAAACATTATTTTTTATATTTATTTGCTTTATTTTGTAATTTACGGTTCATGCTCGATTTTCTCCGGGGGGGCACTCGACTGTCTCCGGGGGGGCAAAGCCCCCCCGGAGGTATGCCTGAAAGAAACACTGGATGAAATGATGTAGAACCTATGTTTAGATACAGGATAAAGTAATGGCAGGCAGTAATTGAAGAGAATGCCTAGAAGGACATATTAGTAATTTGAGTACATGATGTTCTTACAGAGGTAAAAAAGAAAAGAGTGAAGAGATTAGTAGAGAGAACATATAGTTTTGGAAGATCAGATTATAAGGGGGGGAAAATGTTTATTTATACCCGTATATATCAGGAAACAGAAGATTTATTTAAAAACAGATTTTGTGAATGATAGAAATATGAACAAGATACCCTGGCTAATTGGAAGGAAAACATTAGAGAATCTAGGAGCGATAATCGACCTTAGAAATAACCTGATTAACTTAACAAATGTAGGTTTCCAATTAAAAAGAAGACTAGATACAGCAGGACATATGAGAATACCTTTGGTAAAGAGAAAACATGGGATTTGGTTTAGCAGAGATAAGTGGTGGATAGAACAAACAGAAAAAAACAGAGAAAATAACATCATAAAACTACATAAACAATTCTGCCATTGTAGTAAGGAAAATCTGACAAAAATGATGGAGAAAGCATACAGCGGAGATTATATATAGAGAGATAAAAGGATATTAAAATCTATAATTGACAAAGTAGTAGATAATTGTGTAACATGTAAATTATATCATAAAACACCAAGTAGACCAGTAGTTGGCCTAGAAAGAGCGACACAATTTAATGAACTACTATCGATTGACATGGGAGAAATAGAAGGAAAGAGATTTTTAGTGATGATAGATGAATTAACAGGATATGTACAAGCTGTATGGACCGATGGGAAGAAACCATCAGAAATAGTGGGAAAGATCATTGATAGGTGGATAAGCGTGTTTGGAGCACTCAAGAAGGATAGTGATCGAAGAATAATGGAAGTAGAGTTTTCAAACCGAAACATGGAAGAAACGTGTGAGATACTTTAATATTAAATTACTAACTAAGTCAGCTGAGAGTCCCATGGAGTAAATGGAAAATGCGCAAAAAGATGGTAAGGACTCTTAAAAGGAAAAATTAGGAAAAGAAATCACATTCATGGAAGAATTAACAAATCTTTGTTTGAGATGGTCAGTATATAGTAGAAACAATATTCCAAATAAGAGAGGGTATACTGCAAATAACTTAGTTTTTGGATGCCATAAAATAGAGGTTGATGATGTGAACAATGAAGAGGGGTGGGAGGAACAAATAATAATATAAAATAATAAATATAGAAGAAAAGCATGGAATGAAGTGATGAGCTTTCAAGCAGAAATGAAATTAAGAAGAGCTTTAAATAATAACATTAGAGAGAGTAAAATAGAAGAACGAAAAGTAGGAGAATGGGTATATTATAAGAGAGATAATGATAAAAGATGGAAGGGACCCGGAAAAATAATAGGCATAGACGGAAAAACAGTGATAGTGAAACAAGGAGGTTCGATAAGATATACTCAAAGAGTACATGTAAATAGAGTAAATAAAATAACACGTGATGAATTGGAGGATGATGATGAAGAAACGACAATAAAAGAAGACGTAAAGGAGAGTGAGGAACAAGAATATGATGAGGATTCTGAGGATTCTGATAGTAGCGATTATGGTGAGGTAGTGAGCGAAGAAGAAGAGGAGGAAAACATCGAACAAATTGTTCAAAGAAGAGATGTTCGTGACTTAAGTAGATTAAAGAATGGTGAAAGGTGGAAAATGATCGATAAGGAAACACAACAAGAAAAGAGAGTACAGATTCTGAGTAGAGCAGGTAAAGTAGGTAGTAAAAGGTGGAATCAGAGCTATAATATTAAAGATTTAAATGATGGTACAATTAATTGGATTAACTTCAAGGATTATAAAGAACATGAAAAAATACCAGAATAAGAAGAGATACTATTAGTAAATGTCAGGGATATAGATGTTATCAAAGCAAAAGAAAAAGAAATCACCAATTGGAAAGAAAATGAAGTAATGGAAGAAGTAGAGTCAAAAGGAAAAAAGGGTTTGAACACAAGATGGGTCATCACTGAAAAAGAACAGAATGGAGTGAAATTCTGTAAAGCCAGACTAGTGGTTAGAGGTTTTGAGGAAAAGGGTAATGATGAAGGGAATGAAGCACCTACATGTGCTTCAGAGGCATTAAAAATAACATTAGGAATCATTAAGAGAGAAGAGTGGGTATGTAAGTCAATCGATATAAAAACCGCATACCTACAGGGAAACAAAATAGAGAGAGTAGTACATGTAAAACCACCTAAAGAAGCAAATACAAAGAACTTGCGGAAGTTAAGAAAAGCAGTGTACGGATTAAAAGATGCATCAAGAGTCTGGTACTATAGTTTAAAAGTAATATTAGAAAAGATAGGGGGTGTTTGCGGTAAGTTAGAACCATCTCTCTTTACATGGAAAAAGAATAACAGACTAATAGGTATCATGGTTTGTCATGTAGATGATTTATGTTAGGGTGGGAATAAAACATTTGAAGACACAACCATAAAGCATTTAAAAGAGAGGTTAAAAATAGGTAGTCAAGAGATAAAAGAATTCAGATATATAGGGTTGCAAATACAAGATAAGAAAGATAATATCATATTAGAACAAAATAATTATTGTAAAACTTTAACAATACCAGATAAAAAATTATATAAGGGAGAGAGAGATCTAAATGAAAAAGAGAAAACAGAATATAGATCAGGGGTGGGACAATTAAATTGGTTGGGACAGCAGACAAGACCAGAGGTGAATTTTCATGTAAGTGTGTTAGGAAAAAAAATGAACAATGAGACTAAAAGTGATATGAGGAAATTATTAAAAATAATGAAAAAAACAAAAAATGAAGAGAGACATCTTAAAATGGGTAAATTACAAGGGAATATCAAGGTAATAGTGTTTGCTGACGCATCATTCAATGGATTAGGGACTTGGGAATCACAAATAGGATATATTATAACATTAGAAGATAACTATAGAAATAAAATACCAATTATTTGGAAATCCAAAGTAGCAAACAGGGTGGTAAGATCACCATTAGAGGCGGAAGCAATGGCATTGTGTGATGGGTTAGAAATGGGAATATATGTGAAAAAATTATGGGAGGAATTAACTGGGGAAGAAAATGTAAGTCTAATAGGGTATTCTGATAGTAAGTCTTTAGAGAGTTCAATAAAATCACATACTAATGTACAGAGTAAAAGGTTAAGAGTGGATCTAGCAGTAATCAAAGAAATGTTGAGAGATGGTGTAATTTCGGATATATGTTGGATAAATGGGAGAGAACAGATAGCAGATGGGTTAACGAAAGAAAATGGAAATAAAAGAGGTTTGTATGAGTATTTGTTGGAGGAACATTAGGGGGATGTGAGAGAGAGAAGAGAGTGGTGTGAGATTGATAGCAGATAGTGATGATGAGAGTCATCATCATTATCTGCTATATGAGTTATTTCTTTTTCAGTTGCATAAGTCTTAGACATAATTGTTTATGAGATTAATAATATTAATAATAACTTCCAAAAAGTATTAGGATATTGATGAGAGCTTTACAAAAATATTAATAGTGTGAGCAGAAACAGATAAAAGGAAGAAATACAGCATTGACGTGATATTGAAGTGATATTGTTGTGAGCAATTATACTTTTATTATTATATTATCTATTGTAAGTTATCAAATTATTATTATTATGACATGACTTTAATATATATTTGACAACAATACGCATATTCTAGACAGTATTGAACATACAACTAATCCTTTTATCATATTGAACGATCATATTATCATATCATTTATATTAAATTATCGAGATTTGCATATAGAACCAACCTCAGAATCAGATTATTATATCAGGTAAATATCATCTTGATAGTTTATATTATATTAGTGCCTTAAATTATATTAGACTAATAGTGTGAAGTTAGGTTATTATTACTTTAGTTTTTATAAAATTACATAAGTTTTCTTGTGTAAAAGGTCAATATATATATATATATATATATATATATATATATATATTATATATATATATATATATATATAATATATATATATATATATATATATATATATATTATATATATATATATATTATTATTGGTTTACTAGATAGCGGGAAGTGGACCCAACTCTTTTGCACCCTCACATCTTTCCCCAGCCTCCACCCACTTGGAAAAGGTTATATAATATAATATATAGTATAATATATACTATATTATATATATATATATATATATATATATATATATATATATATATATATCATATATATAGTATATATATATAATATATATATATCTATATTATATATAGCTATATATATATAGTTTTAGATAATGTTAGTATGTATAAATATATATAATATATATTATATATATTATATATATATAATATATATGTATATATATATATATTATATATGATCTATACTATATATATATTATATATAGTATATATATATATATATATATATATATATATATATATAATATATATATATATATATATATATTATACTTAAAGTAACGAATTCTCAAATTATGCTTCAGAAACTAAAGCTCTTAAAACTTTCAAGGAGTGTTTGCTCTCTCATTTTCTTCGGTAAATGAGATTCCACTAGCTACACTTGTTAAGGACAATGCATAAGTATTCTGGCCACGTTTTGCAACAGGCTTGATGACTTTACGAATCACTCAACTCAAACAAATGATCTTTATCCGATTCCAAGCGTTTTCGCTTTTTTAATAATCTTCGATCAATGATAGTGTCTTTTTACACCTCTGAGCAAGAATCTTCATTGCTGCTTTGTCGGCACCTGCGCTGTCCGGTTTTCCCTGCGGCATCATTTCAATAAGGTGATTTTATTTTGTGTGCTGTTACCGGCAATCTTTGCTTTTATTGATTGGTGACTATTTCTGCTCCAGCGTTTTATAACATAGGAATCCTGAAATTAATTTTACGCGCTTACTGTGAAACAGAGTAGTTCAAAGAGATTTGTTTTTGTATCTAGGATCCAAAAAAGTTGCTATTGCACATGCGTAATCGTGTTGCAGAATTTTAAATCTATTATCTATCTGCCAGCTATGCAGTGTTCTGTAACAATTCTTTTGAAAGTAACCCTTTACTTATTAATTTAGCAAGATAATAGTACAGCTTATCAATTCGTGTTCAATATACAAAAAAGAAGATTAGTAGAGTCTTATATCTCATTGACATATAATAGAAATACCACAATAGAATAATCTATATATAACAGGAATGGCGAGTATAAGAGAGTTAGGAGTCGGAGGGCCAACTCATATTGTGACTCCCGACCGCTAATTCAATTTGCAGAGAGTACGTAAACAAAAAAATGAAAAAAAAGAAATAACTCAATTGTCAAATTAACACATGTTATATAGAGGTATATTATACTATCAAAAGTGTGCTCTCTCAGTGTATTTAGAATGAAAGAAATACATGTACATGAAAGAAATAAAGGTTCACTATTGAAAGATTTGATGAAACTCGATGATAGTGGAATTAATTACTTAAACATAAGTAACTGGTTTATTATACAACATGTGTCATTTTTTTTATATATAGTGTTAGGAGTTATCAATATAAATTTACAATGTATATTAATTATTGCGTCTTTTATAACATATAATGGGGCTAATTTGTATAACCTTATGACTTGTTGGTTTATAGTTATTTATAATAATCAGTTATATATATAGCTTATTTATCCGCTAAATAATAAACTCTCAAAGTAATTCGTATAGATTATGTATATGAGCGAGCCAAGCTGCTATAATTATTACATATATATAATAATATATTAAGTTAATTAATATATATATGATATAATATGTATATAATATATATATATATATATAATAAGTTTATTTATATATATATTATAAATATATATTTATAATATATAATGATATAATATATAATATATATATATATCATATCTATATATAGTTATATTATATATTATTTATTAAATATATAATATTAATATCAATACTATTTATATGCCATATAGTAGAAATATACCTGCTATAAGTATATAGAGGTGGGCACCCATTTATTGCTCTAGTCATCATATATTAGGGTAGTGTACGTAGTCATGCACCTCACGCATCCTCGAGAAAGACGTAGTCGCTAATTCGACGCTCCTCCGTACACTTATTCATGATACCATTCAAACTTTCCGCTATAATATCGCATAGTCCGCAAATACTGTCAACGCACGTCCGCACTGTCCTCCTGCTATAATAATGTGCGAATTTCACTATAAATGAATTTTAATTATTAAATAACTTAAAATAGATATTAAATAATAAAAATAAAATATCTTTTAATATTATTTATATATTGAAAATATTGATATAAAATTTAATATTATTTACAAAATCTCAAGAATTTCGACTTTCATACCTCAAGAATGTTACAGTCTTCAAATATTAGGATCATATAGAAATCTTAGATCTACATAAGATTCCTCAAAAGATTACGGTCACTCTCATTTAATGTGAGAGAATTCTAGTTCTATAGGTCTACTCTCACTTTGCTCCTCTATAAAGTGCACAACATGATAAGCTATAAATAAACATAAAAGTTCTAATTAATGACAGAATCATAGAGGATTCAGATAAGGTTTATATATTATTCCTTTTTAATATGAACGAGTTCTAATAAAATCATTAACAATTATCTACTAGCCTATGCTACACAAGGGTGAATGTCTATGAGGAATAATGACAGAGTGCCTGTGGTGTTAGTATCACTTCAAGCAGTCTCAATATCTATTTTTAATGGGTAAAAACTAAATTTTTCACTTCTATGCTACTTGCTGCAGAAGATAGTGTTTGTACAGAACTTCGTCAATCACGCTTGACCATTAGTGAGATAGTGTGTCTATTTCTGTGTTTCTAAAATTTTAGATTAATACAATGATAATGTTCCAGATCCTGCTTAGAGTTTTCTGTTATTCTTTATATTGTCAAAGTAATTCTATTCGTATTATATATAGTAAGTAAAAGGTGTATTGATAAAAAAAATATATAATTATTATATATATGATATATATATAAAACATAATAAACGAGTATTTATGGTTAATATAAATTAATATGAAAAATTTATATATTTTAAATATTAAATATAATTTATATAGTACAATGTAATATTATGTTACTAATTATTATGAGAAAAAAAATAATTATAAATTAGCCTCCAATTATATAAAGAAATAATATATAAAAATAAAGTATTATAATATTATATTATTATATTATATATTAGAAAAATTCAGTATTTCTTAAAATTATATTATATGGTTATATATTATCTAAATACGTTTGTCACTTTTTTATAAGGATTTAGTGAATTATTATATTATTATATCAGGTAATTACTCATTTACCTGCTATAAAAACTGTATATTCTACTTTTAAGCATTGTGTATAAAGTTCAATGACTGAAGTTTTATAAGATAGTATAATGATGTTTGGAAATTTTTATATAGTTAGTAGTAATAAATAAAAATGATAATCCGGCATAAGGAATAATTCAATACATTGGATGATAAAAAAGATAAATGATAATAAATGACTTGGAGAGGAGGTAAAGCTCAAATTAGCTTAACATAAGTGAAATATAGTAGAATGACTTATCTGGTAATAGAGTGTAAAGCGGAAGAATTATATAAGCATGAATATAAAGTAGGTAAATCTGTTTAGTAAGAGTAATGAGATATAGGATTAGGTATGTTACTCATTTCAGTAAACGATTGATAAGTTGAATGTTGATAGAGTAGTGTGAGTGGAGGTGAGATAATAGATTTATGTAAAAATTATTGACATAAATATAATATCTTATAAGTATTATGTATAGCATAGAGTGAGTATATAGTTAGTAATTTAGTGTAAAATATAATTTATGGTTAGCATCAGAATAAATAAAATAGGTATTTATTGAAATGAAGTTGATCATTTAAGTATGGAAAGGTGGTAGTATATTAGAGGTGAAGTGTGATAGTAATAGTATAGGAAGATTTTAAAATCTTATTCAGGATATGTAATTTATATATTTATAGTAGTAGATATAATGAAAATAAAAACGGGAGGTACGATGAATGGCGATTGTTAAGTGGGTTATTAATAGAAGTTTGTGTACAAAGCGTATTATGGGGGAGTAATTAGTTTCGGAGGGATTAGAGCAAAGCAGTAATAGTACCTACTTATAGAAAGTAGGTGATAATGGTAAGGAAATGAGGAATTGTGAGTGTAAGTAGATCGTGTAAACCTTACTAAATATGAGGTAGAGTGAATATTAGTTATTTTATTAGTGAGAGTGTTGTAGTAGAAATATATATTAATTTATAGGTATAATTTATTTGATTCTGAGATAAGAGTGTAGTCGAGATGACCTAATAAGTAGACTGATGTGATTAGAACGGTGCGTTTAGAAGTGGTAGACGGATGTTGATCAAATTTTACGTGAACAAATATTAGAAATGCGAGAGAAGAGAAGAAATTGTGATTTAGGTAGTATTTTATAGTTAATTTAAGCTATACGTAGTTATGATAATTAGGATTTATAAATAGGATAGATATATATACTTATTATGGCATAGGTATAGTTTAGTATTAGAATTAAGTGGTGTTGGTTGACGTAATGAGCTTCATATAAGAATGTTAAATGACGTCTATATATTGTAGAGAATATCATCGCAAATATATATAATAAGTTAAGATTGTGTTGAAGATCTAATGAAGTATTAATATGTGTGAATTGCTATTTAATATTAACATAGTATTATTTGGGCAGGGATGTGTTAGTCTCCTTGGTTATTCATTTGTATATAGATGGGGTTATGAAAGAATTATAGGTAGGAGTGGTTGTACATAGGGGAAGGTTATTTAAGTATTAATTAGGAGTCTGAGTAGAAAGTTGGAGGAGTATTGACCCTACTATTTTATATGGGGATTATAATATTGTTTATTGAGTGAGTGGCGGAATTCTTTGAGAATAATGTAGAATATATTGAATATAGGAATTAAGTTAGAGTGGATATTATAGGTAATTAGGGTGTGTTATAAATAAGTATGAGGAGCCTTAGTAAGTAAACTACGATTAGATAAAGACTAGGTTATTATTAGGATGTGAATGAGAACATCCTTGAGGTATGTATTAAATAACTATGTATTTTGAATGGAGTAGCTAAGTTGGACAATAGTGTCGTGGTTAAATATATATTTTAAGATATTATATTTTGAAGAAAAGGAGTGAGATTAGGATGATATTCAGAGTATGTGAATAGATTGAGTATGATATAATAAGTATATTTATTTAGTGAATGGTATAATTAGGAAGTTATGGCTGGTTCAATTATAATCGTGGTGGGATATTATAAATGATACTTATAATGTTTTGACGTGCGTATTAATATCGGGTTATAATCATGAGAGTATGTTGTTATCAGTGTTTATATGTAATTAGTAGTAGAATATACTATGGTCTATGGTAAGTAATAAGAAGTGAGTTTAATATAATACATATTATAACTATGTATAAGTACAATGTGTTGTAAGATGAGAAATCTTAGGGGCGTATTAGGTGTGAGAAGAATTGGTATAATGAGGAATGACGCATAGGAGTTGTGTGGTTGTGAAGAAGGAGTAATGGAGATAATGAAAAAACCATTGATGATTGGTTTGGGTATTATATATATGAGAGAAAGAGATGCTAATAAGTTATAGTATATGGGTTGTTATATATAGACGTAGATGATTATATTATAGAGTGGTGGTTAGTGCTGTGTAGTACCTGTTGGTAAGATAAATAACTCACAGAAGAAAATTAAGATTGAGTCAGTGAAGAATGCTAGAATATAGATAAGGGGAATGTGAAGTTTTAGGCAGAGGCGAGTATAAAAAAGTGCTAATGTATCGTATAGTGAGTAATTAGTCCGGTTATTTTTAGAAAGGTAATATTATATGTTGATGGCTATCACTATTGGAGTAAATTAAATATATTTAATACACTCCATGGACGAGTGAGATACTACTAATATATAGTAATGGTACCTATCGAATTCGTGATAATAAGTACTATAGTTGTCGTGAGATTTTTAATTGAGCTCTGGACTGAAAGCTTATCTATAAATACTTAGGGTATCAAACGCAAGGACATATTAGCTATTATCTTTTCGTGAGATTTGCGTCATTCATTATTCATCTATACTATTATTACTGTTATCCTAGATATGCAATATGACTATACATCTCATTACCCTAGATTATATGGGTATAGAGAATAATGTGATAATTAATATAATATATATATATATATATATATATATATATAATATATATTATTTATGGTATTTTTACACTCACATTAATGTTGTGATTTTAATAATAATTCACTAGTATATATATATTTAAGTTAATATAATATAATAGTTAATTAGTAAATGTAAGGGTAATCAGCTCATTACAGATCTATGAAATAAAAATTTTAAAATGTTATATTATATTATGATATATAAGGTTCAATTAAGGTAGATTTGATATTATTTTTTGGAAGTATATATAATATTAAAAACAATGTCTTAGGACTAAAAAGTTACCTTCGTTAAAACCTTAAAAATAAAAAATAACATTACTTTTTTATATAACCAAGTTAAGAATTATTAATAAGTATATAATATATTTTTCATTTTTAAAAAAGGTGCGGAACAAGAGCGGAAACTTTTTATGATCCGCACGTGCAAGTCGGACTAATTTTCCTAGACTGTTATATTACTCACACCGTGCTACATCCTAGCTAGATATATCATATACTCAGCATAACCTATTTGGTAGTTATAATACCTGAGCTCGATCGGACTAATCGGAACTATGTCGACTAACAATGAGCGAAGTGCCATACCACCTCTGATATAATATATAGTATATTAATATATATATATATATATTCAATATATTAAATATATATATAATATATATATATTATATATATATCAATTAATATAATATAATATATTAATATTTATAATATATATATTGATTAATATATATACATATATTTATATTAATTTATATATATCTAACTAATATTAGCTGAGGCCTATTTATGTGAGGGAGTCGGTAAGTAAGTTAGGCAACCGCTCTTGCAAAATATGAAGCTCTCAGATAATAAATTCTTAAAAGTCCGCATAATAATATATATATATTAATTATATATATATTAATATATATATATATTATATTAATATATATATATATATATATATATTATATTATATATAATATATATATAATAATATATATATATTGATATATGTATATTATATAAATATAATTATCTAATATATTATATATATTATAATAATTATATAATATATAATATAGTATATATATATAATATTATAATATATAGTTTATATATATATATATTAATATCTATATATATATACTAATATATATAATGATTATATTTATCGAGTATGTAAATATGACTTATTAACCTATATATATATATAATATTTAATTATATATATTAATATTATTAGATATATAATATATATATTAATGATATTAATTATATATATATAATATATTATAATATTTATATATATCCGATTATAATATGATATATTATATAATATATATCTTAAATATTATATATATATATATATATCATATATATATATATATTAATATTATTGTTATTGCAAGTTCAATAATAATTGAAGGAAAGAACTACAGTAATAAATAGTGAAATGGGCAGCTGTTAATAACGAAAGAAGATATAAATAAGTAACTATCTAAATAAGACTACATCAAGATGGCATTACCCTACTTCTCATTAAACTTGTATATAGATTAAAAGAACTCGAGCAGCACCAGGCTACTCTAGCCGCCCATCGAGCTTCGACGAGTTCAGATTCGGTGTCGCAGTGATTTTGGTAGTGAGCTGCGATTTCAGTACAACGGATGAATCTGTTCAACGCAACAATTGATCATTTTAATATGCTCTTGGTTAAGATAGCGTTTATAGAATTCTCATGTTACATGTAAGCTAATGATTCGACTTTGTTATTGTGAGTGATGAAATGAAGAATAACTCTATAATGGTGTATTAAGTCAGTGTTGGATTTAACAATTAATACTAAATGAATTATTTCGCGTTTGATTACCGTCAACGAAAAGAGCGGAACAAAATCTACGCGCATGTTCCGGAAGATTTACTCTCACACTCTCTTTATTACATTTGGTCTTTGGACTATTATAATAGGCGATGGGCACTAATTAAGGAGGGAAGTCTATTTCGTAGCCACAGTTTTGTTATTTTTATTTGCCACGAGAGATTAATAAGGTTCGAGCTACTTCACGTATGGAGATAATTTAGGCAACTCTAACTTAATAATAAGACACTTATCCAAGTCTTAAAAGAATTTAAATAAGTTATGTTCATTTTTCCTCAATATGGAGTTTGGGAGAATTCCTTGGTACGACATTTACTTTTAAATATTTAAAATAAATTTGTTATTATGGCTTCTTGCAGATATTGGTTAGAAGGGGACATACCATATACTATTCATGAGTATTCATAAAAACAACTAGCTTGTTGAGAGCTTGCACTAAGAATTGACTCTTGTACAGCGAATCCGATTGAGGTTAGTATAGCATCAAATTTAACAATTCTCTTACTTAAAAAAGAAAAAATCAATTTTTGTTTCAGAATATAATATATAAAATAATATAATCCCATGCGATAATTTGATGTTGACATTTTCTGGTGCGCGCTGATTTACCGCTTTGGGGTAAGCTCATGATGAGGGATGTTTTGAGAAAGATTTGTTGACAGTCTTAAGTGAATCAGAATACCTAGGTTATGCTAAATCATATTGACTTATAAATAAACATTTCTCTCTCCTCTTTTGATAAATGGGGAACGAAAAATGTCTTATATATTTGCCATGTGTAAAATTCAGCATTATCAGTAATTTTCAAATGAGATCATTCTCCTCTCCATCGTGCATGCACTACTAAAAGATAAGTATCTTACGTAATCAAGGTGAGCAAGCTGAAAGCGTGCCACTGGTATAAATGAGCTTACTCAGCATGAATTGAAACCAGCTGCATTAATTTTGATGGAGAAGTAGCAACAGATTATCTCATAGGGTGTGCCGCTTATTTCTCAAAGGGTCGATGGATAGTTCACAGAGATTTTATTAGGCTTTGTAGTAGACGAAAGCGATGTTCGTACGTTAGACAATAATCATTTATTGTGCGAAGTCAATTGACTAGATTATTATTTAATGTCACGAACTCAGAAGAATCTGTGATTCGAGTAATTGACGTTAGCTTGGGTTTCGAATGAGTCTGTTCTTAATATACGTCAGGTTGGCAAATGAAATGGAGGTCGTTTTCATATACATAAATTTGCGTGAAAAGTAATAAAAGAGCATTCGTGCATTCTTTGTCTGCATATATGGGCTTTTTCCCCAAGTCAACAAAGCAAAGGAGAAAGTCTCGATCATTTTAAATTTTTTATTAAGATTGATATATCAATATCATAAATCATTGTACAATATACCTTTAACTTGGGAGCTATATTAAAGTGACATATGATTACGTTTTCTATTTCTAGCCTGCATTTATAGTATCTAGAGAGAAGATATCAATTTATGGCATACATTACCTCACCAAGCCTATGCTACCAAATAATACCAGATGGTCTGAACACACACACTAAGTGCATTAATAGAGTAAATTTTAAGGAGAACTTTGTATAACGAATGATGCAAAGCATTAGTAATCTGCTTTCAATTGTAACTGAGAATACCTGCTTACATCTATAAAAGAAAAAGTTGCTTTTCAAGTTGTCTGTTACAGTACTGGCATGTAAGTGTTCCCATTTACATGCTATGGCTATGAATATTCATATATAGTACTCTCTGGCGAAAGTATATTATAATGCCGAATGTTAGGAGCCTTGG
>JABUQX010046875.1:0-32500 GCA_015478945.1 Trachelipus rathkii
CTAAAGCAGAAAGTTAAAACAGTAAAACATGAACAGGTTTAAACGCAGTAAAGCAGAATAGTTAACAACAGTAAAGGACAGAACAGTAAAGCAGTCTCACACATCAGTAAAACAAAAGCATACCTATATCCCTTTAGGTGTTAGGTAACACCTCTAATTGATTTACTGATTTTACTGGCTTTAAGGTATGTAATTTTCATGAGTTTATGTTTTTAATAAAACTTTCGTGACATTGTCAACTCGTTAAATTTTCTCCATAAAACTGATTATATATCAGACTACGTCTCCTCCCTCTCTGCTCCTTCCTTCCATACATACATGGCCTGGAAATTTTTAAAAATTTATGTCCGTTTAAAATAGAAAAAGGCTGGGGGAGATGCGAAAAGGTTTATTGGAAAGTTACTATCACATTAATGACACAATTTAGTTCAAGAAAACAATTTGAATATACAGGGTTAAAAAGATTAGAGATGGAGAAATAATCATATTTAAAATAACAGAAAAATATATTACAGTAAAATAATAACAATAATATATTACAACTTTTCTCATATAGCAGTACAGGCGTTTGAGAGCCTTCGATAAGCTAGAAAACTTCCGGATTATCATTGAGATTAAAATATTGAGTCATCAATAAGATAGAACTATCATAATAGGTAACAGTATTCATCAAAGTTAAGAGACATTACCGAAAGTATCTGTGTGTTGAGTACCTCTCTCTCTAGGAGCTTATAATAAATTATAAATCAGTATGTTATAACTAGTGATCTAATGCGCTTGAGTTATTATATGTATAAGTAGTATCAACCATAGTGGTAAAGTGTCTTATGGAGATGTAACTTAAATAAGTGTCGATTAAGAGTAGGTATTGTGATTTAGTCATAACGATATGACATACGAGTAGATTGTTTATGTATTTATGATAAGTGAGTGTGAAGAGGAGTGTTAGTGATGCAGATGTCAGGTGTGTGTGGTGTATAGGTGATTGTTAAAGCGAAGTGCACAATACCATCAGTCATATCCCGGTTCTCAGTGCACGCTAAGGTGTCTTCATTCGGGCCGACGCATGCCGAGGAAGCTGACTGTATCACCGCTCGTGAGCATGATATAGGGTCGGATTGTGTCTGGAGTACATGGGCAGGTATGTTGGGTGGTGTTATTACACTGCTCTTTATGGGCTTATAAGATTAAAATTTATTGCACTTAACTTATATCGATCATCTTGGAACAGTCAATCCTAGCTTAACACTTGTAAAATTATCATTATATTAACCAACACCATCGAATCCACTCTTACTTAAACGCTTTATATCTTACATAGGGGTAGACACGCTATGAATATTGGAAGGCAGCTATGTTCTTCTAGTAGTTCATAGGTAAGGGCTAGAAGGCTTGAGATAATAATAAATAGTGATCATTCAGTTTGGCTACTATTTTAAATGTAGGCTACTTACCGAATTACACTTCTTAACACCTCCGGTCACTCATATGGATCACACTTACATTTTCATCACATACACCTACATCTACACACTAAATCTTTATTCAGTATGTTTATCATGAAAATAAAATTATATTATTATAGTATAACATAACTAGAAATCACTTAACCAATCACACTTCAAATAATTTTTAAATACATAATATTAACTTAATAGTAATTAATTAAATATAAATTAACACAATAGGCGACCGTCACTTGGGCCAAAGGTTAATATAGTATAGTATAGTAAAGTATACCACAGGTTAGTATCGTATACATCACATATATATCATTACTATATATATATATGATAGTAATCTATCTCTACATTAGTATTAGTATATGTATTATTATTATACCTAGGTTATTAGCCAATATATTAGAAGTTAGCCATATGAACAAGCACCTGTCTCTTAGGCCTGTGACATTCGGTTGGTCATTAATTATTCAAGTTGATACCCTTATTGTGAGACTTATCTTATGGCTACAGCGCGACTAAGCGTTCAGAATTGTATTACTACAAATAAATAGATTCACCATCTAATTTAATATGTTTATTACAATCAACATTTTTCCAAACGGGACTTAGCGTCACTAACTGATATAAGTCCATTGTTTCCTATGTCTTTACTAAAAGACATTTACCGACCCAGACCTCACGTTGATAAAATACCACAGTATTTTTTGTATTTTAGATATAGGCTATATTTTCGTAAACTATAAAACGCACACACCCACATTCGACGCATCAACGCCGCCTACAACCACAAACACAGACACGAGCATAAATATTTACTTAATGATCCTCTCCAAAACGTTAATGAATCTTTTTCGATAATCTGTTTTATGATTTGAATCCTTACATTCGCAACGAAAGTATATTCCGTTTCCGATCATCTAAAATATTGTTACACTCACTTAAAGAGCAATCAGAATTGTAAATTATCGTTTCTATCACACTGTATGCTTATGATTTTCTAGCGACAGTGTTATAAAATAAAATCTGTTGAATTTACTATGAATACTCTACACTACGCGGTTAAAATTGTCATATGTTCATCCAATTGGGAATATTCCCTCTCGGTAGTCGAGACACGGAATGTATAGAAGTGATAACCGTTATAAGGAACATATATTACATTTAATCTGCATTACGCAGCGGGAGTAAGGGGTGTTCGACGTCACTGTGTGGTAGAGGAAGCTGGAGTGCCAAAAGGACGGAACATTTATATGAGAGAATACTATTATTAGGTACACTAATTATCGCATTTATTTTTTTTAATTTTACTTGATATATTTGTTTTTCCTTTAATTTTGCATTAATATTATAATGTATAATAATATTTATAAGAATTTAAATTATATAAATATATATATTATATATATAAATAGTTAGAGAGAACTAGTTATATATAAATATTTATTGATCTAATATATTAATATATATGATATATATAATAGTAGTAATATATATATATACGTTAATTACTTATATCATCGTTATTGAAGACGTAAGGTATTATATCATCGTGATTTATTACAATATCATACTCATAATATATATCGAACATGTAGTGAAATCAATTCTACTTAATTAATCGAATAAAAAATTTGGATACTACATGTTAATAAACTACAATTTGATATTAGTTAGGCATATCTCCGGAGAAAACATAATTTATTATAGTTCTGGATTACATATATAACTGCAAAATATATAATATATTCTTTATTTATTATTTATAATTAACTAAAATATATTAAGTATTTAATTTTTATTTAAAGTAAATTGTAACAAGAGGCTATCGCTCTTTATTTAGTAACTTCCATGCTAAGTTCATAAATTGATGAATAGTTTAATTCATTGGGGAAGATATAAATATAGGGATTTGAGAGATTTTGTAAAAATTCACTCGAATTCCCATTTATTTATTTATTAGGAAAATGTAACCTTTTCTTGTCACCTTTTGCGCTCTGATAGTGAGGATAAAGCTCCCTTTGTACAGTCGAGCTTGTTAAATTACCAGTTACATTATAGTTGAACACCCACTTTCTCTTTTTGCCGGCCCCACGCTTGTTGTCAGTTAAATGTTGGGAAGGGAGATCAATCGTTCTTCTTACACAATAACATTTTAAGAACAAAGGCCGAATTAAAGGGTTTACTTTATGATTGACACATATGGAAGAAGACTAGGTTAGTTAATGGAATAGGAAGAGGGCTCGTACTAAAATATATAATAAATAAAATCTAATTATTATATTATATTATATCTAATATTAATATAAATATATATATATATAATAGTTATCATCTTCTATATATTATTAATTATATATATTATATATATATTAGTTATATAAAATATATTTAATATTCTCTTTTATTCTTATTCTCAAAAGTAGGACACTCAATCCCGTTTATTATAACGTAGGACAAGCCCTGGAAGGTGGTTTAGCGGAGGATAATATTATCTACTTTGTTTGGATACAGGTGACCATTATGATGAAAGAAAGGAATATATAGGCTATAAATAATATAGGTAGTTCCTACCTATACTTAATATTAGTATATAGATATAGAGGTAATAGATGGAATATTTGCTAAAATGTCGAGGTATTGAAGTACCTAAACTGTGCGGCACAAGAATATCAAAAAATTCCAACAGAGTAATGTTGTACATAAAAGTTCAATAAATTCTCTGGTAGTCAATCAACACTTTATATTTCTTAACATTAAAGTTATTATGTTTATTAAGAATAAAAAAACGAAAGTGACTCTCTAGAAATAGACAAAAATACATTAAGAAAATAGCTGCAACTTCCTGCGTAAGAAATTTCTATACATGTCTGAGAATTATTAAGTGTATAAAATTATAATTAATTAAATTAGCAACTGGATTGTAATAATAAAGTACAGTACAATATGACAGCAATATTGACTTTTCTCTAATATTAGGCTCCGAGTTAATCTTGATGGGACCGTGTCGCAGTTCTTTCTATATGAATACGAAACATATTTTTGGTCGGATCGTTAGAACAAGGTATTTCAATTTTGGTCGCGGGAAAAGCTCTGTCTAAAAACACATAGACAGCACTGCTCCTTTACCCCGATTTGCACCGAATACCTTGGTTTACCAGATTTTATGGATCATAAGCGTGAATCCCTTTGTTAAACATACTTAACGAAATATCTCGTCATGTGTTATGGCCTCTATGAATTTGGTGATCACGACTATATAAATAAATATATATATCCTGACGACTGATGAAATGCAGCAAGCAAAACACGCAATATTATTAATATGATCAAAGCAATTAATTTAAGGATAATTTAAACAAGGGTATTTAGTCTGGGCACCTTTATATTAAAATAAACGAAAAAAAAAAATAAAAAAAAAAAAAAAAATAATAAAATAAATTAAAATAAATAATAAAGATAAAAAGGGTTAAAAAGGGTTCTGCTAAAAAAAGTGATCGGCAAATCAAAAAAAATATATATTAAAAAAGTAATAAAATAAAAAGTTAAGGTAACAATTAATCAGGTTGAATATTTCCTTAATTCACTTTTTCCATCCAAAACAAACAAAGTGTGGCGGGTGATTGAAAAAAAAACGCGAACGATTCAACCAATAACTATTAATCAAGAATTTTATTTGCACTTAATGATGTGTTTCTGCATTTGTGCAATAACAAAAATCTAAAATGAAACCAACGGGACTATGATCTATAACAATAAATAGTTTTGTTCAAAGAGAGGAAGGGCTTCGGAATGTCTTATGGGGTATTATGAATAAAAAGTTAATATATCCGATAAAAGGTTTATATGGAGTATCCCAAACCTAACTTATATATATTCAGAATATTTATATAATTTTATTATATACCTATATATTGGATATAATATTATATAAATGATTACACTATTATAATATATTAAGCTATTAAAGAATTTATTATATAATTTAGTAAATGAAAATTCTTAATAAAAAATTTTAAAATGTATTAATTACTAACTACAAAGGGAAATTATCTCCCGGGATTAAGGAAAGTATATGATCGAAACCCATATAACATATAGGGAATGTATAGTCACTATAATATATAATATAATATAATACATATATAATTATATATATAATATAATATATAGCAATATTTATAATATATTATATATATATATATAAATATATATACTATTATATAGTCTTAGTTAGATAATATATATATATCGTAGTAAGTTATATCTATAAATTATTATTAATACTATTAATTCATATATTAAAAAATTATTAATATATACGTTATATATAATATAATATTAAAAGATAATGTAAGTATTAATAAGGACTTATAATATTATATTTCTTAAGGTCTAGAATTGAGCGCCTTGAATAATTACAGCTTGGCAAGCGTCAATAAGGAGATTAAATGAAGCAACTTAATAGTGTGTAATGAACCACTATTATAATAAAATATAAAATTGACTATAAACTCTAAAATTAAATATACACTTAAGATATATTAATTATAATAATATATATATATAACTATTATAATATATGATTTATATATTATTAATATTATAAAATATAATTAAGTATTATATTATATAATTAAATTATATATATTATTATAAAATTATTATTAAAATATAATAGTATATTAATTATTATAATTATAATATCAATTATATTAATATTATTCATAAGAATAAAACTCCTTTTAAAATTTTACTAAAAATAAAATTGGAAAAGGGAATAAATTTATAGACTTGATAGTGTTTTGGTAGTTTAAAGCACTTAATTATTATTACAGTGTTTTATCCACATGGACATTGACAACAATAGCTCCTAGACATAGGGCCTACTAAGTAGGTATTATATTTAAATTATATTTTTAATTATATAAAGATCTAAGAGACTAATTTAATTAAATAAAGTTACATATTAAATTTAAAATCATAATATAAATCACAAACTATCACTTCAATTATTGTCTATTATACAAAATCTTAACTCAGCATAATATATGGTAAATACATTTTTTTAGCATCACTCTATTTACCAAAGATTGAAAAATCTCATAAGTTTTGTTGAACATTTAAACTTTGTTTATCGATTATATATTAATGAATGACAAGAGAAGAGAGTTTCTTGAAAAGTCATACATAAAAATAGAAAAATATATAATAATAATAGATGAAGAAGAGAGAGAGATGAGAGAATAAAATGATAGTAGTAGAGAGAGAGATGAAAGAGAGAGATGAGAGAGGAGAGATGAAAGAGAGAAGATAAGAGTATGGAAGAAGAAATAGGAGAGAGAGATAGATGAGAGAGAGAGAGTAGAGAGAAGAGAGTAGAGAGAGATGTAGAGAGTGAGAGAGCGATAAGAGGATAATGAAAGATTATCACAATATCTTTATATTTATTTTTAATAAATTTCTAGTAAACCTATTTTCACTATGGGTTAGCTATTAAGTTGTTACATTCGTGAGACATTTCCCTTCTTGTTACTTTGCGCTCAAAACAGTTGACGTACATTCATTCAAATTTAATTATAGGTACTTATATTATTTCCTATATAAATTATATTATTTATATAAGAGAATTAGTCATATTAACAGTAAGACAGCACTATGTGATATTATTAACATTTGGGTGAATTTTTTGCTGAAATTACTATTTATTCCACTCAAATTTACTATCTTTTAGGTACAATGTAGTAGATAGAAGGAAATATTATATCTCAAATAATGAGAATTTAGAATTAATTTAATATATATATTCTGTGATATAACAATAGTAAGTATTAGATTTCTTTAAATAATTTTTATATAAATCATTAAAATAAATATCTTTTTCACACGCATTTCTAATTATAACAAAATACTCCAACAATTAATTTATAAATAACTTTATTTAATTGAATAATCAAGCTTCACATCATTAAAAATATAAAAAATATATTATATTAAATAACTCTAATTAAACTAACACAAAAAATGAGTTAAGAGCTACCGATTATCGTATATTATAAATGCATATTTCCTTGAGCCGTTCAAAATATAATGTATTATATATGTTACTCTGAGCCATAGATATATAATTAAATAATTAAGTTATATATTTAATTATATAAAGTATGATAATTCAGAATATTTCACTTTAATAATATATATTATTATAATATAAAATATATAAATCATATTGTCAAATATATATTTGGTTTTATAGATTAGGTATCGTTAAGTTAGGAGATGTTACCTAAGAATTGCTATAGTATATAATGTATACATTTATATATATTAGTAATTATATTATCTATATAATTATTATTATAAATAATAATATATAATAATATATATTATTATAATCTACTTATTCCTCCGTCTCGTTATTCATATATTACTCTAATGCTGAAATATTTTGTTAGATTATATTCAATGAACATGAAAATCTATAAAACACTCATAACTATATTATAAATAAAATAATAAAAGTAAGTTAAAATTTATTATACATTATATTAATAAAATTAGAATGGAAGAGTAACTGTGATAAAGTATATATAGAAAGATAGACAAAATATATACAACGTAAATATAAATTAATGAATAAAATCGTCATTTCGAATTTAAATTTTGCATACTTATAAAAGTTATAAAATGATATAATAATAAATTTATATAGTATGAAATGATAATAATTAAAATGTCTTGAATATATTAATATTAATACTTTGATAAAAATAAGATTACATATTAATATTAAAGTTATTATATAAAAATTTATTTAAAACAAATAAATACAAAATATATCAAAGCCGAAAACTTAAAATAATATAAAGTATGTATAAAAAACAATAAAAATATTCTTATATTGATAAATAAAATAAGCTTTAGAATATAAAAAGACTCTATAAATTTTGGATGCTAAAAGAGGTCTTGAGAATTAAAAAACTTTGTAAATTGATGACGACGTCTCTTCCAGATTTTACTTACGGCAGAATTAATATCTATAAAGATTGCCCTTTTTCGTCTTAGTAAAGTCAAAATTTATGCGAATGCTATTAATGACGACATCATTTTATAGTATACTATTCGAAATACTATATATACTATATTAATATATATACTTTTATCTATAATATATATTATGTATGAGTTAGAGATATTAGGAGCTTTACATAATATATAGTGAATGAACAATATATATAAAATCTATATTAATAACATATATACAAATATATAATAGATATATAATTAGTGTAATTTGATTTATTATTATATTATTTTATTTGACTTAATTTATTATATTAATAATAAGTATTATATTATTATAATAAAGCTAATAATAATAATAAACATGATCTTGTGCTTATTATTTGTTTTCATTTTAATGAGTTTAATAACCAATTGGTTATATTAAATAATAAACACCAATAATGTAAAATCTTTTTAATCCAATAAAAATTCCTCATTCAAACTATTTTTATCCATCTTTTAATCCGAATGAAGATAGTTAAAATAATTTTCAGATTCTACAACATCATTATCGTACTTAATGTGAATCAATTTATATCGCCTACAGAATTGAATTAAGACTTATTTCAGGTTTATTCTTCGGGTGTCGAAGGACCTTACAATTTCCTCTAAGAAATCTTGTATTTGAAAAATTAAGATAGTGATCAATAAGAAAACTCCAATTCCGGGTCAAAATACGATTAATGCAAGCCTGATTTTTTAACATAACTGAATATTCAACTTCTCTCGGAGGGAGGTATGAAATTAAGAGTATCGCTTCACAGAAATGTTTATAATCACCGATTAACGGAAAAATTACTTTTTGATATATATATATATTAAATATATATATAATGAAATAATTCATATTATAATTTATATTTATCTTATTAAAGTTAACAATAGTCAATATATTAGCTATATATTATATTTTGGTTATAATTATTTTATAGTATTTATAATAATAGTATTAGCATTATATTATATTATGTATATTTTTATGTTATACTAACTATTTTATGTATTATGAAAGACTTCCTCTACTTAACCCTGAATTTATAAACATAAGTGAAGCGGGGACAGCTCTATATTTTTTACCCCCAATCGGGGCACGTCATTTCTGCTCAAAGTTCTTTCTTATAAAATCACTCAGGAATCGAAAAAGTAAAAATGAGTTAATTTTTAGTTAATTCTTCAGTAAACCATTTTAATTTTTATAAATAGTATCCTAAGATATATATATAAAATAGATTTAATTATATTCATTTTAATTTTTATAAATTTTAGTTTCAGTATACTATAAAACAACAATGCTATAAGCATATCACATCGATATCTAAAATATATATATAATTTCTGGTAAAATTTTTTCATTTTTTAGTATACTTTATTAATTTAAAATTTTTATAAGTATTTAATTAAAAGAGTGTTAACCAAGCAATTTATTACTATACTTTCCCTATCTTAACCTATAACATACTTTCACCACATTAAGATTACGTTGCTTATTATATAAGGAGGTGGTCTTATTATTTTAAGTCACCATGTCTTTATTATTTATTCTGTTCCTATTTCACTTCTTAAGCAATGGCCATCTTTGTTTCGCGGTATTATATTTATTAAATTATTGGAGTGTTCATAACTTGGTGATGAGATTTTAAATTATTATTTGTTATTTTTTCATTTTATTGACTAAATATATTTATTCTATTTATTAATTGGTATTAATATGTTTGAGTTTGATTTTTGTCAAAGTACTTCATTAATATATTATTTAAGGATGAAATACTTTTTTATTTACATAATTTTATATATTTTATTTAATAATATTTATTATAAATTTAATTTTATTTTTTAAAGTATATTTTGTGAAATATAATTATTCTTATTTTTTATATGATTTAAAATTTAATTGTTAATTTTTGTATTTATTGTTATTAATTATAACCTCGGTAATTACAAATTATATTCATTTATTTATAATTGTAATATGATATTTAATTATACTATGGGATATAAAATATATGAAGGATGGACTAAATTAAGCTAAAATATTTCAAGGGGGATATTATAAGGAAGAGCTTAAAATCCATTATTTTACTATTATTTATATACAATCGAATCAGATTCGTCGCATTATTAGGTAAAAAAATACAGATTTGGTTTGATTAAGAATATCGCTATTTTTTTTTTTTTTTAAAAAAGCGGGGACGTGTTGTTAAACACTTACGGACATTAGTTAAAATAAAATCATATAAGAATAATAAGCTCATATTAATGCACTGAGGAATTGTCAAATTGTGCCACATTAAGCTCATTCAAATAACTTGTCAACACCCTACCCGAGCTTACTTCTTCATCAGTAGGACGTACACGGGGCTAATAGCATGTAATACCGTATGTTTATATGTAAATTGATAGGCATGTGGATCAGAAACGAACAAAAGCACAATTCTACAGTTATTTCGATTGAAATTATGGAAATTCTGTTGAAAACATCTATTATAAATGTTAAATTTTGACAATCCTTATTTTTCATGGGAAACGTCTGTTAGTATTACATTCTCCAATAAACAATGAACTCAGACGAGCAAAAAAATAATATCAACGCGGAAGTTGCAACTATACTGGATTTTAATAAAATTGTAGAATGCGGATCGGTCTGATCTACTAATAATAATGATAATCATGCTCAGCAGAGAGCGTAAGGATCTTTAGATGTTTTAGATGTAGTAAAAATATCTGATTGAGAATAACTATCTTCAGTAACCAATATGCAACCATGTTCCTATATAATGTAATAGAATTTTCACTAAGTCTTTATAAATCTACCAATATTCAATAAACAATTTATGAAGTATATCTTAATTATAATACTAGTTTTTTTTATAATGAGAAATTAATTTTTTTTGTGAGGATTATTGAATAAAGAAATTAATAACATGCTAACAAAACTAATGAAAAATATTAGATTTTCCTTTACTTATTTTAGTGAACCATATCTTCTATATAAATAATTTAAGATTATTTATATATTTTTTGATACTTATTATAAGTATATTAACACTTATATGATAACCTATTAAATAATACTAAAATAGCGCTAATTACTCGTGAGAGTACATAATATTAAATTACTATAAATATATTATATAAATGGAATTGTCTTATCGTAAATTGATGGTGAATGTGCTTGTGCTAGAGACTGGATGCATTTATCAGGAACATTTTGCCGAGAATTATTTATTATATATAAGAGTTGTATGGTAGTACGTACTTATATTAGTTATGTATTTGTTGTGATGTTACTTTTGTATGGTCGATTATTGTTTTATGTTTGCCTCTGGAGTGCTTGTTTAATAAAAAAAAGAAAAAAAATATAAAAAAAGAAAAAACGTTGCTTGACGAGGTTGGATAGTTGTCTGAACATAAGGAACGTACTAAAATGTTGGTGCTAGATTGACATTGCACGCAACAATTTTTCGTTGCCTGAATTAATATACCTTCCGTTTCACGATTATTGTATATAACTTTTATGGACATTATACTCTTTATATTTATTCATTAATTTCACTGAATGATTTTACTTTTTTAGCTTAAAGCTAAACTTGAAACATTTTTTTTAAGGGAAAACTTGTATCCACAACATATACAAATTACACTTCAACACAAACGAACTAGGACTTGTTTTGTTTCAGGAATCCGAAAACTGAATTTTATTGATTTACTGTGTAATCATTTTTGTTTTTTTTTTTGTATTTTTCATCTTAGATTTAAAATTCAATTAAAATTATATTACTGTTATATAAAAATACTATATATAACTTAAATAATGGTTTTAAATAAGTTTGAGTTATATATAGAGCACGATGATTCCACAAAAGTATATCGAAATAATTTTTAAATTAATAATCATTTAACAATCACTATTTATACATCAACAAAAATATATATTATCATTTTTTTATTAAACAAATTATTAGAAATGAGATTTTGAGATATTCATATCTTGTTATATAACTATATAAGGGATTATATACATATAAATACCCCATGGGTAAAAATTAAATAATATATATATTATAATCATATACTACAAAAATTATATATTCAACTATTCATTTATAATATTAATATTATTTATATATATAATATATATATTTTATCTTATTTATATTTATTTATATACCACAACTCACAGAATACTATATATTAATAACTAATTCGAACCCTCGGTTTCAATTTATATATTATATTAATTACAACATATATTATATAAAATAATATATATAATAATTATATATACTATAATCACATTTCTTAATAGAAAAGTTTTATTTTTAATTAAACTCTTTTACTGAAGGGATTAAATATATGCACATTTATTATGATATGAATATATTGGATTATTTATAATAAAATACTAAAAAAAATAAAAATTACATCTTACTAAAATAAACACATGGAATTAGCAGTCATATCTAATAGATATATAGGAGCATATTATAATTAATTTCTTCTTTATAATCACTAATGTACAGGTAGATGACCAACATTGGATAGACAATATACCAGCTTGCAAGTTTAATAAGACAATAAAACGGAAATATGCTCTAAAACCAAATACTAAGAGTATAACTACCATGCACAATTTGGGTTTCAAGCTTCTCCAATAAACGATTACCTATGTAAAGAGTTTTTTTGATATTTTTTCAAATTTAAGAAATGAATCTTATATATAATAAAAAAAAACAAAAATAAAATAGAATTAAAAAATATAATAATACGATGTAGTGTACGAATTACAAGTGATTACAAATAAATTAAGTAAAGAAAGGCAGAAAGAATATATCCACATTATTTTATTTTATTTATAAATTTATTATAATGTGAGCTTCAAAATAGAACAATCTTTAACAGAGATCATCATACACTAAGTATATTCGTAGCTGTGTGATTGACAGTTATATCAATACTATACTATAACCATATTCAATAACCTATATTGTATTTGTATACGCATTTCACTTCACTCATATAATCCATTATAATGTAATGTAATCAGTCTATATTTTCATATTTTTTATTTTTTCATATATATTTAACACACCATACATAAATTCGAAAACGGCTTATTCTCAAGTAAAATTATTTAATTCTTAATCTGCTCTCCCTTATAATGTAAATTTAACGCATACTCCTTTATTACTTACTTTATCCGTGAAATAATAATTTTTATTCTTCTTTTTAATTCAACCACTATTTATGAGCGGGAGTTATTACACTGGAGTAGACTCTCTATTATCACACACACACACACACATAGCTCTTCCTGGTGGACTGCAATTTTACTTGTGGTGGGATATGGGTAAAAGTTGTTCAAACACCACACAACACCTCAAATGGTTTAAGAGAATGCGGATTTACCAAAAACAAAAAAGTCTAAAACATGCTGATTAGAACTTATTATCATTTTTGTTCTAACAAATGAAACAAAACTAAGAAAATACAATTTTTCACCATCATTTGACGAGAAACTTTGTGCTTACTAAACATTATTTATTATTATTATAGGCTAAAACTCGAAATATACCACCCATATAATACCTTTTCCCTATATATCAACTAACTTTAGCATACTATACTAACTCCTATTACTACTATTACCCGCGAGAAGAAGGAGCGTAGAAGAGAACGAGAGAGAGAGCGAGAAGAAGCGAGAGAGAGTAGAGAGAGAGAGAGAGAAGATAGAGAAGAAGAGAGAAGGAAAGAGTTAGGGAGGTGTTCAGAAACCCTAAACTCCCTACGGGCCCCACCCATCATCGTAGTTCTGACAGGTGTAACAGACCGCACAGAAACCATCTCTCTGCGGCGACGCAAATGTCAGGTGAGTTCGAAGCTGTCAACAATCTATTTTCCTAAACAACACACACAGACACATCAATATGATAATAATATATTAGAAATGGGAGAATATATTATAACCATATATATATATATCATATTATACTATATAACTATTAACTAATCAATTGACCTTCAACCAATATATATAGTATAATAATAGTAATATACATGAGACTATTGATCATAAAAAAATTATAAATAAATAAAAACAAATAACCAATAATCAAATATAATAATAATAATAATAAATAATATAATAAAATTCCCTATTCAATCAAGCATCTAATTCACACAATTTAAGAAATTTCTTGCAATCTAAGCAATTATTATCCATTTTTATCTATTTATGGACATAGCTGTTATCAGACGACTGTTGTTGCACGACGTTAAGACAGAGAGAGAAAAAAAATTGCTACTTGTAATTATTTAACATCTCATTTCAGTCAAAAAAAAAATAACTAACCGGCATTGAAAAATCCCCCAGAAGGCGCGCAAAATAGAAAAAGGAAAACGGTAATATAATTATTTCGTTTTTTTTTTTCTTTTTTCGTCTTTTAAATTTTTTGTAATATTTCACTTTCCAAAGATGAATTAAATTACAATGAAAAATAAAAAAATAGATTTTCAAGATAAATGTAAAGAGAGAGAGAAGAGATACTTTTCGAAGAAAGAGAGAGATAGAGAGGAAAGATAGAGAGAGGAGAGAGCAGAGAGAGAGAAGAGAGAGAGAGAGAGAGAAGAGAGAGAGAGAAGAGAGACGAAGAAAGAGAGAAAAGACGTAGAATAGAAAATCAGAAGATAATAACATCATTAATTATCTATTATAATACACTTCATTCTCCTACTTCTCATCTTCTATAATACCTCGCACATCCTTCCTAACTATACATCCTAATCACTAAAATCCAATGATATAATACATTAATTAATAATTAGGATAATTGTTTGGAACATTCCGGTTATGGCATTTTACCTAAACCTTCTTATTAAATTTTCATCAACAACTCTAGTTTATACTAAATATAAATAGAATTTAAATATAATATATATTAATAATATTATATTAATTAATATAATTAAAATAAAATAAATAAAATATTCCCTTTTAAATAAGTTAATATAATATAGTATATATTTCATATATATAATTATAAAAAATTTAAAAATAAGCGTAAAAAATTATTTAAACAATCTAAGTGACTTATAATTATTAATTATAATATATATATATTTATTATATATTATTAATATTATTATTAATATTATTAATATAATATTATTTATTTAATATTTATATATATTTAGATTATTGAATATATTATAATTAATGAATGTTTAATCTGCACATATATTAATAAGATTTACAAAGCTCGATTTCCCAATTTATCTAGGTATACAACCCGCTCAATACTTGATTTTTAAGTGACGATCGATAACATCTAGAACATACCGCTCCCCTGAACTTTAATCTATACTATTTTCTCGGTCCTGGCTCTTTCACGCATCTCTCTCTACGAGTAACTCGAGTTCAATGACTTCAATCTCTCAACATACTCTGCATGCAAACCTGATCTAATAATATTTTAAATAAAAAATAAGTAATCAAAATCCCCCATTTTATACAACGTAAATCAAAACTAAATAAGAAATACAAAAGAGATCATCAGTGCAAACCTACAAAATTTTCAGACAAAATCTCCATTTCATATACTGAGTTGTAATGGCTTGCCTTTTTGATTAAGGCGGACCTAGCCAGCCCATTCAAAAAATTCTGCAGGTGAAGAGATTCAAATTAAAATATCGAGATTTGTAGGGGTTCCATGTTCTTTAAAGTGCTTCAATAGATACTACAGGCTATTATATGTTGTGAGACACAGAGAGAGAATAGTGATACCCGATTATAAGAGCATTACAACCATCTATAATGAAATAAGTATACACAGGGATCCATTCTCCTTTATCCCCACTCATAAAACATAGACAAGAAGTTCAATGGTTTTAGTAAAATCTAAGTTTATTTCATGTGTTAGATTTGGCTTGATGTGTGAATTATTTCTTTACACCTGATTTCAATAAATCTCATCTATAGTTTGGGATGAAAAAGGTCACATCCCATAATCTCTCATCTCGACAATTTTCTTAATAAAAGTTTAATCGATTTATGCTAGTCTAGAATGGGGAAATTATAGTGGCTACAAGATCTTTTAATTTCTTTGAGAGCTCTGCGGTCCAAAAAGCTTTCCTAGTCAGAGGCAATATGCGGTAACCTAAGAGTAAAGTTGAATCAGGCGACAGAACAAAACGGAGTAGCGACCACGACCAATAATAGAGCACCCTATAGTAAAGCAGGCCGGATCTCTATACGTCGGTTCAAGTTTGAACCAAAATAGTCTAATAGGTCCTTTGTCCTTATTTCTATTATATATTTATTATTCATTATTATTATTTATTCTACTTATCACTCTATATATATTATTTTTTTCATCTTCTTTATTATTATATTAATTACTATATTTATTGTATTAAACTCAGTATCAGTGCCCGAGTTAATGACCAAGCTATGCAGTTTGCTCTTAAGCAGATTGGTCGTGTCTCTCTGTGTCGGGTGATGTGTGTGTGATGTGATGGTATAATAGAATAGAATTGATAATAGTCAATACAATTTACAAAAAATGAGGCAAATAAAGGTTTAATTCTCGTTTAACTTTTGTCTTAGAAAAATCAAGTAACACTACGCAAAAAAGGGAAAAGATCAATATGTCAATAGTAAAGGACTCGCATCGTTCTCTTGTTGGATTCGTAAATTGACCGAGAAGTTAATATGACCTGTTCAAAAAGCAAATAAATATGTCAAAAAAAACAAAAACACCATAGGCATACAAAAAAAATAAAAAGAGAAAAATGTAAAAATTATAAAAATCTAAGATTTTTTAAAATTCAGGAAATTTATTTCTTACCCATTGTTTTTATAATCCTTTCCTTGGATATAATTACAAATATTTCTGAAGGAAACCATACTATTTTTTTTTTTTTGGGGGAATAAAAAAATCCCTTTAAAAATTAATATCAGTTCTAACATTTAAAAAAAAAATAATAAACTAAACTAGCTGCTTTAATCTTTTCTTGCAATTCACTGCATCCAACTAAATATTATAGTCCTTCATTTATTTTTGGTGTATTATTTTGTTACGTTTTTTTTTTATTTTAAGACCTAAATATATTGTATTTTTTTGCACCACGATCGAGAGGTAGTTTATTGTATTAACTATGCAAAGTTTGTTCCCATACCGCATTTAATTTTATTTACAAATCAGACATTTAACCTATTTCATAATCATCATCGTTAACTAAATCACTATATATAAAGTATCGAAACGACAAATACCACAAAGATATTCGTGAAGATATTTTTCGGATAGAATTTTTCGCGACTTATCTTAAGAATTTTATTACAATTAAACTGCGGTCTCAGCTTCTCACAGAAATCGTCAATCAGGATATGAAAAAATTAATTAAGGCTATGAAAAAAAAAAACAATAACATTCGATACAATAAAGAAGTATATTAAATTTTTTTTTTTATCGCATTCTTTGATCATGGCACACAAAAATTCCTATTCAATTCAAGTACAATTATGATTCAAACAATCCTAGTATTTGCAAAAATTCACAACATCAAAAATGTTTTATTTATAATAGAGAATTGTAGATATCATTAGTAATCATATATATATAATAGTAAATATAATATTCCTTAAGTCAATCGTATAATAACCTCCACTTATATAATAAAGATTGTAAAATCATTTATATATTATAAAAATAAAATTAATAAATAAACATATCATTTAATTAAATTTAATTTTACCTAACTTTCTTTAAAAAAGAAGATAAAAAAATAAAAATAAATAAAAATAAAATACATTCAATTTGTAGTAAGTTATATATATAATACATATTTTATACATATAATTTATTCAAAATAATTTAATATATAATAAATAAAATAATTAATTATAATTATTAAAATATATCATACTAAATAAACCTATTATATTATATAATTTATTATAATATAATAAGAATTCTATATATCTAATTATATATAATAACATATTATATTATAAAATATATATTATAATAAATAATATATATATAAATTAATATATTAATATCATGGCTGTTCGGTATAAGAAATATAAATAAAAGATTATATATTAATAATAATATATATATATAGAATAATATATAAATAAATAACAATAATATATATTAATATATATAATATATATAAATTAATATATAATAGTAGTATTTAACAACGAAGTCAGGCGGCTTGTATTTAGGGTAGCCATGTAAGATCAATTTTCACTGCCTTAACTTTGACGCTTTTCCTTTGTGTTAATCCCTAGACTATGATTAATTAAACCATAGTCACAGTTACGAGAATAGTTAATTAAATTATTAAGTCATGATATATATATATATGATATAGTATATATTCATATATGCTAACAAAATATATAGATAATTAGCAAATATAGTAATATATATACTTTAGAAATATATATATATAAACACATCTCACGCAGTTTTAACAATAAATAATAATTTCGATCGTGTGGGGGAGTTGATTTAAAGGCATTGGTCTCTGTAATGCCGCCGACGGAATTTCCAACTCATTCCTTTTTTGAATATGAGAACAACAGTGCGATAGACTTTTACATGTCTTCCGTATCAAAAATAATTGCTATGGATTTAATAGTCGGTATGCAAACTCTTTATAGTCTTTGTGTCCTGAGCACAGACAAATGTATCACATTATTTTAAAAAATCCTAAAAAGAAAGAAACGATCTTTCTTTATATTGACACCAATTAAAGTCAGAATTCATGGCGGTGAGGCGGACACAAGCAAAACCAAAAAAGTGAGTACCAGAACTGACTAATTACACCTTGTCAGGACTGCTTAAAATATGTGAATATGTTGGTAGGAATGGTGTTTCAACCGAGGAGTATTAGGATGGAAAGAAGGCTGAGTTAAGTCCAAGATAATTCTTGAACACGACTATATATATATATATATAAATATAGTAATATATATAGTATATTATATATTAGTATATATATAGTATATATATACTATATATATAAATATATATATAGGTACTAATATATATATAAGTATATATATAGTATTACGTATTGATGAATGTAGTAGTTAGTATATATGAGTATAGTAATAGTAGTATATAGATATTATTAGTATATATAAATAATACTATAAATATAATATATAGTAATATATATATAGTAATTTATTATATAGTATCAATATAGTAGTATATTATATATATATATATTATATAAGTATAGTAGTATATATATATATAATAGTATTATATATATATATATTATTTTTTAATTTTTCTTGTGGAAAGAATATCACGATATGGATTTATAGTTTTGATATGTGTCACGACGAACCTGATAAAAAGTCTATAAAAATGAAAATAGTTTCCTTAAAATGTTTCATATTTGGATAAAATTCCTTGAGGACGATACATGGAGGCAGACTCGTAATCAGGTGGCTTTAATCATGGGTTGGGGGGTGGCCCAGAGGGATTACAGTCCCCCTGAAATTTTTATGAATCAAGAGTTTTAAGGCAACATTTAAACTATTTATAATAATGGAACATAAGTAAAAAAAAAAAATTGTAAGTCTTAAAGATTGAGCAACCTCTCCTCTTCCCCCTGAAAAATTATCTGCCTCTAAAAAAAAAAACCTTACGCGTATGCCAGTCCCTTGTAAGGTTGATGGTTATAAATAGATAATTAAAAAAATAAAGACACAAATAGATTCTCGTCCATCGTTTTCCAATTGATATTTCAAAATAATATTCACAAAATCCTACGATTATATATATATAGTGTATAGTATATATAGATTATTATATCATATAGTATATTATATATACTAATATATATCTATATTAGTATGTTATATATATATATTGTATAATATATTATAATATATATACCCTCATATATATCTTCATATACAGAGTAATATGATATATTAAGATTCAATTTGTGTGGATGAACGGTCCGGGCTATCGATACATCTGATCGTCGCGGAGTTAAATTGACAGCATCTTCCTAAAAGATCTTTTGTCCTCTGATGATAAGACGCCAGTACCGTGTGAGGTAACTCGAGCTGTTTAAAGTGATTTAACTCTGATGGTAACTACCCTACGGCGGACTGCTATAATTTAATATATAATAAATATAATATACATAATATATGCTATAATAATAATAATAGATTAATAATAATAAGTAATAGATGATAATGTAAATAATAAGTAATATCAGATAATAATAATATAATAGATAAATGATAAGTAAATAATGTAATAATAATCACATATAAATAATATAATAATAATAGATAGATAATATTAATATAATACGAGGTGAATTATTGTTTTGAATTATGCATTCCAAAAGATGAATTCTAGGATGTCAATTTATTAAATATTTTTTTTTGCTAGATTTATCTTACATTTGAATTTCAGTGGGCGCTTTATTTTTTTGTTGTATATTTATTTATGTAGACCTTCTTATGGCTGGAGAGAGAGAGAGAGAGAGAGAGAGAGAGAGAGAGATGAGAGAGAGAGAGGAGAGAGAGAACGAGAAAGAAGAGAAGCAGAGAGAGAGAGAGAGCAGGAGAGAGAGAGAGAGAGAGTAGAGGAGAGGAGGAGAGAGAGAGACGAGGAGAGAGAGGAAGAAGAGAGTAGAGAGAGAGAGTGTGAGCTTTAATTATTTGATATCTAAAAATTAATTTAATGAAAGTTGAATCTGTCCTTTTTAGATTCAAAGATTTATTTAAAAAACATATAATGGAATAAATATAATAATAATAAATAATAAGATAATAATAGATAATAATGAATATAATAATAATAATAATACATGATAATAATAATAATGAGGTAATAATTTTAATATAATAAAAAAATAATAATAAATAATGAATAAAATAAATAGATTAATATAATAGATAATAATAATAATCAATAATAATAATAATAAGTAATATAATAAATCAATAATAATAATAATAAATTAATAGAGAATATTTACAAATAAGATTTGGCTTTCACCTAGCAAGAAAGGATTGTACATTCATTTTCTTATTCTAAGTGGTTAATAAAACCCATGATGAGAAATAGTAGTTAGTTTCCATACCTCAAATCACACGATACCAAATTAAGAATTGTTTCTATCTAAAGCGTGTCATAACACCAAAATGTGTTGTTTCTATTTTAAATTTCAGTAATATAAAAGCAAGTCAGTTACACCTACTTTACAGATCACAAGATATCATCAAATAAAAAAAAAATGTTGCTTTTAATTTATAGATTAGGTGATAATATGATAATGATGATGATGATGATGATGATGATGATGATGATGATGATGATGATGATGTGATGTTGACATCATTTCTACCTGATCAATCCTATGATATCAAAAAATACCAATTGCTTTTACAATACCATTCCCACATTACAAATCGCATGATAATTATAATGAACACTCTTACATTACAAATAACAATAATAATATATAAATGAAGATGATGAATGTTTTTATGTGAAATGATTACTTCTACTTAACAACCACATGATTTAAAAAATGCGAATCTCTTTTACCATAACATTGCTACGTTATAAAAAGTTTGTGTATCACGCATATCTTTTCTGTTGTTTCATGACATAATTATTGAATAGCTTCAACCCTATAGGTGGCAAGATACCAAGTATATCGCTTGCCCTAAAATATATATCACTAAATGTATCGCTTTAGCGTTAAAATGGTTTACGATAGATCAGGAGGTTCAAGCAAAGCCTTTGAGAAATATCTTTGCTGAACCTGAATAAATCCGTGACAATGGATTAAAATAATTGAAGTTTGCTATGGTCATGATTTAATTCTCTTGATTAGTAATTTGATGTTCTTGTAAGGGTGGCTATACACATTCGGTATTCGCTGAACTTTTTAACGAACATTTATAATAAGAAGAATAGGGACAAAAAGCAGCACGTGTGGATTGAGGAGTATGCTATTGTTCCGGGCGAATATTCAATGAGATTTGGACTGAGTTAGATTCTTCCTTAACAAAGATATGATTCTCATCGCTAGAAACAAGAAGAAATGAGTGAGGAAAAAGTTTAAAATGTTCGTGCAAAACTTATTGTTGCAAGGTTCTAAAGATTTTTTAAGAGAATGTTAACAAAATAATCAGCATTATATACCATTGAAACGTGAGTAAGTGTGTGTACAGATAAAATGCATAAATATTTCTTTGTGTGCGCAAAAGACTCACGGACGATTTCGAGATTTCTGTTTGCAATTCTCCACCTTTTTAAATAAGCAACACACCACAAAATGATTTAAAATGAAAAAAATCGTTGAATCAATAAAATATCGAATTGAAATGGGACAGGACATTAGAGAGCGCAGTATAGAAGTGCACTGTTCACTGAACCAATCTATAAAATCATAAAATAAAATTGAATTAGTGTTTATATCCACAAATTAATACATATTTTTTTGTATTTCCATTACGGTCATTTCCCCCATAAATTATAGAGATGTCAGATCAATCACTGCTGTATTCACATTTTATAAATGGGAGCTTTAAAACTAGTTTTATTTTAGAGAACTGTTTTACTTAAAAAGATGATTATTTTGGTGTTTTGCGTTTTTCCGTTTTTGTTTTTTTTTGTTTTCTTTCGAAAGTAAAATAGAGATCGACTTCTAAGACCACTTTATCAATTTCTGAAAGTTTGTTTTTTTTTTTTAAATTAGAAAAAATGAAGCAATAAATAGCGATTTTTCTCAGCGTTAGACTTTTAATTTGCTAACGCAAATTTTGGTTAATTACCATTTTTCAAATATATGTATATAAAATATATGAAAGTATATTATATAGTATAAATTAGTATAGGATATATTATATATATATGTATATATCAGTATATTCTCAGTACTAGTATATATATATGCTGATCATATATGAGTATATATATATAGTATATATAGTTATAGTATACTATATATATATATATATATATATTATATATATATATTAAATCAAATGACCCAATAAATGAAGGTAGGTGCCAGTTATCGCAACTCTGGACGACTACAATGAGATTCCGATCAAAAATTTGAATATTGATGAACATTTTTCAAAGCTAAATGGGATATACATCATGTTAAATGATATTCATTTTTTTTAAGGATTTTAAAACTAATAGTCATTGTTACGTTATTTTCATCTTTCTCTGTCAGTACTACGGATATTTTAGAATTGGTGTCAATCATTCATATAATTTACTATTTTCTAGGGAAAACCTATCTTATTCCTATCATATTGGTAAACCTACTTCTTTTCTTGATAAAAAATTGGATTAATAATAAAGTATTATCTCTTTATTATTATTATTATTATTATTTCTAAACTTTTACTTATTATTATCCTTATTATTATGATTTTATTATTTATGGTTACGGATTACGTCTTTCCCAATTTTTTCTTATTTTCGAATTAGACAATCTTTTTTTATTCATATGCCTGTCACTAATTTCACTCAATCATTCCATATTAACGTATGCTCACGGTCCAATCTAACCGAGGTTGTGCGTCACGCCAGCCAGCAAATTTTTTCTGCTTCGAAGCGTCATTTCCCCCTGGATCGCTATATTTCAACAGGGTTATAAATTTGGTACTCTTTACGGATTTTCGGCGGTCTTTAATCATCAGTGTTGTCTATCGACTGAGATATTTATTTATTATTATTAATCTATTTATAATCTATTCATATTAATTCTTATAATATAATTTCACATTTTCATTATTATATATATATATAAGTAATATATTATATAAATATGTATTTTTTTTATTTAATTTTTTTATATTTTCTGGCATACTTTAAATTTATATATTATATTTTTTTTATTTTTTATATTTTTATTAATTTTTTTATTTATTTTTTTTAATTATTTTTTTATTTTTATTTTTTATTTTATAATTTACAATTTTCTTGTTTTTTTTTTTTTTTTTTTTTATTTATTTTATTTTATCTTTGATTTAAACTATTTAATTTTTAATTATATATTTAAGTTGTTTTAAAAATTTTTAATTATTTTTTGGTTTTATAACATGGTCTCATGTTAGGTTTTTTTATACTTGGTTTTTACTCGAATACTTTCCTAGCTTACTAGACCCGCACCCAATATAGATTATTCAATATTATTATATATAAAAAGTATAGTATTTTAATACGTATTTTCATCAGCTTTATAATATTATTATTTCACTTAGTTATTGTCCTACCAGATTATTTAATACTATATATAATCTAATCTATATATATAAAGAATTATATGTAGATTATATTTATTATTACATCACTAATTATTTATCGTCTTTAAAAATAAAAATTATTAGTATTATAAAATTATAAAAAAGAAGTAAATAACAAAAGCAAAAATACTCAAAATTTATAAAATATTAATAGAAATAAATAACAATAATATATAATATAATAATATACACTAAATTAAAAAATAATAAAAGTTATAATAATAACAAAGTATAATAATAAAACTTATAAATACATAAATAATATAAATATATCTGAAAATAATAAAATATAATAATAAATAAAAAGCTTTATTATATAATACTATCTTTTTAATTTTTAATCTAGACTATCTAAAGATATAGTACTTATATATCTTCTATTTATACTAATATATTAATTATATAATATATATATCGTATAATATTTTATTAGGTATATTATAATTACTCGTTGACTAATATATTAAATTGCACTCGTCACTCGAGAGAGGTAATTTTCTCCGTCTTCTAAGATGCCACATTCCAGGGAGAGACCTCTTTCGCCCTGTTCCTAGAATAAGTGTCTCGAGGCGATTTCTTCTCTCTTTCTGGCCCGAACTTTTAACACTTAAGAACGGCTCATTTCTTCGACGCACGGGTTTTGAATTCCAGTCCTCGAGTTAAACATCTCTCAGGATAGGCGGTTTTCGCCTTACTCAGTAGACTCGCATCTTCTTATCACAATAAGAGATCACCTGCAAAGATGGATTCTACTAAGGCTCACCAGAGGCTTGCTTGCTTCCGCGGACATAAGATCCACGAATGGACTCATATAGAGTCATGATTCCAAGCAAACTGGAATGACATGGGATTGGCTAGATGTATCGCCCTGTATACCATAAGCGAAGATGATGTTCATATTCCTGACATAGCGTCGAAACACCTCCAATCATACCATTCTTTCTTAATAGCGCAGAAAATCATCCTATATACGAATCCAAAATATACATAATAGAAGTAGATTCAATTATTTGTAGTCTAAAATTTAATAATTTAAATAAAACAATTTCAATTATTTTCTTCCTTCCTGATTATTTTTAATGAATATATTCAATGAATATATTCATTAGTTTCCAACATTATACTACTATATATATATTATATCATATATAATATATATTTATATAATATAGTAGTATATATATATAAAATATATATATAGTAATATTTTATATATATAATCGTTTATGTTTAGTAATGAGACTGCTGAAAAGAAACGACAATATACTATTAACATAGAATACTAATATTATATATATTAAATATATATTAATATAAACGAATATATTAATATCTATTATATGTTCTTAGAATATACTACTATATATTAGTCTATATATAGTTATACTAAGTATATATAATATTATTATATATATCTATTATTATATATTATTATATATAATATACTTATATATACCGGAAAGAGAAAGCCGCTCTGACATTCTAACTATCGCCCTATAGCCTAACTTCTATCTAAGATCTTGAACTCTTCTCAATCTCTGATTTCTAGACCATCTGGAATCTCATTTCCTTTTTCCGATCATCCGTATGTCTTTCGGCACTCGAGGTCTACTGTGATATGACTTTCTATTAACAGATTTAATGGTTTCCACCCTCAGGAATTAGGGGGAGACTTGCGTTATGGGGAGACTTGCAAAGCATTTGACCGGGTTATGGCAGCGTCACTGCTCTCCAGTCTCCCCTCCTTTGCTTTTTTTCCTTCTCTTTCTTTATGTTTAAATATAGCTTTCTTTAAATCCTAATATGGCTTGTTGTTGATGGGCGAATATCTTCTTTCTTTTCATAGTAAATAGTGGTTGTTCAGGATTCTGTCTTACCTCCTTACTTTATCTTTGTTTTATTATAGCATTTCAACAGCTCTGATATAAACTCTAACTCACTCATAATGCGAATGATGACCTTCATAACTTAAAACACCTTCATTTACATATTACTGCTAACCATTTTTACTTATCTATTGAATTGTCCTCTCGTCTTTAAATAATAATAATAATAATAATTAATAATAATAATAATAATAATAATAATATGCTTGTGTATGCAAAGTTAATAATATTTTTTATTACAGATTTTGTTTCGTAATGTAAAGTATTGTTAGAGATTGCTATTAGCATCTGTTGATAAGTTAAAAACTTTGCTATGATAACATTTATTGGTAGTTCAGTAAGATAGATAGGTTAGGTTATGGTAAATTTTTGTTAGGTTTTGTTAAATATTATTGTTAATGTTAAATTAATATTGAAATGTTATAGATATGATAGAAAAGTAGGGTTAGGTTAAGTTTTGGGGGTAAATTTAGCTAATTTATCATTTACAAGCAGGGAACTTTGTTAATGTTCGCAATTCATTCATACGTAAGGTGTGTTAGTTATATTATGATACGTTATGTTCTTTGCTCAGGTAATGCTATGTTAGCTTTATTGATGTTAAAACCTTGTTTACGTTGACAATTATTCCAGAGAATGATAAGGAAAAGAGAGTGATAGTTAAAGTTGTGTTTAAACATGCGAGTTTGTGATACAATAGATGACTTTAATCATTTGATCAATAGATCACAGATGATAGGGAGGGTAGAGTGGAATGGAGTTTGATTTATTGATTAATTGTTATTTTTAATAAAAATGAATAAAAATTTAATAAAAACTTAAAATGTTTTTTTATATATAAATTTTATGTTATCCTCACACAAAGAACATATTTTTATGTTATGTTTATGTTTAGCAAAAAGGCAGTTTACAAATGATTTTAATTACTTAATCAATGGATCACGGGCTTGGAGACGGTTGCGGTTTTGATTTATTGATTTATTTATTGATAGTTTTAATAAAAAGATTGAAAATCATAGCAAAAACAAAATGTTTTTTATAAATTTTATGTTATGTTCACAGGAAGAACTTATTTTTATGTTATGCTCATCCAAAGAACTTATTTTGATGTTATGACACAAAATGTGTGTTCAAATATGATGTAAAGCAGTATAGTAGTAAAGCATTGCAGCATGGGAGGTGGTGGGTACGGTGTTTGCGCTACTGCTTTGCTGCCATACCGGTTTACTCCCTTAGGGTCAATAGAGGACATATTTTTAATAAAAAATAATTTTTTTAGTAAAAGAATGAAACTTACAAACTTTTTAATGAAATAGATAAATTTAAAATAAATAAGTTTTTAAAACAAATAAAATTTTATACAAAATATAAAATATAGAATATAATTTTCAAAATAAACAGACACTTTAAACAAGATATAATTGTAAAATAAAACACGAAATAATAAAAACTTAAAACAAAATATAAATGTAAAATAAAACTTATGAAAAAATAAAAACTTATAAAATAAAATATCAATGTAAAAAAATAATAAAAACTTTAAAGAAAATATAATAGTTAACGCATACAAAAAAAATTAAATGTTAATATAAAGTATGTGAGATTATAAATGATTTAGCTATCAAAAGAAGATATAAATATAAATTTTAGCCAGCAACATTTAGAAAACGGGACGCATATGCATGACTTTATAGGAATAACAGTCAAGTAAACAGTAAGGTTGCGTAAGGTTTGATTAGACAATGTATTAAAGAAGATAGTTAAAGGAGAATGGATAAAGTGTCCCTTTAATTAATATGTTTGGTTAGATTGTTAAGCTATGTTAGGCTTGGTTAGGGTAAGATACGCAAGGTATTAAGAAAGATAGGTAGACGTTGTGTGTGTGTGTGTTAGGACAATATGTTGAGTCAGGTAAGGCTTCCTTAAGCTACGTTAGACAAGGTATTAGGGAAGATATGGTTAAAGATAATTAGAGAGGTATAATGAAAAAGGCGCTGTAATTAATAAGTTAGATGTGCTAGGTTAGTTGGTATGTTTTGTCTGATTAGGCAAGGATAAACAAAGTTATGAGATGTATTATAATACGTGAAAAGAAAGTTAGATAGAGATGAATAAGACAAAGTTATGCAAGTATCATGAAGGATAGGTGAAAAGAAGGATAGTTAGAGAGGAATAAAGAAAGTGTTTATATAATTAATAAGCTATTTTTGCTAGGTTAGTATGTTTATTTAGTCTGGTTAGGTTAGGATAGACTATTCTAGGCAATGTGTTATGAAAGTTAGGTAAAATGAAAAATTTATTTAAAGAGTAATAAGGAAAAGGGCTATTAATTTATAAGCAATTTATGTTAAGATTCATATATTGTGAAGCAATTATATATATTTTATATGTGATTATGTGTTATTAGCTGAATTCATCATTAAAATTTCATTTTAAGGGTAAAGCTCCATTTTGGGGTTCAGTTTCCATCTAATGCGGTGGCCTATCGGTTCTGATTCCTCAGCAATCATCCTTCGTCATATTTCCTCCATCTTCCCCTGGAAAGCACTATGTTTTTCTCGCTTTTCTTATTTCTTTTTTTCTTCTTGGGGCCCCCTCCAGGGGTTATTCAGACTCCCCGTAGAAGCTTGAAGTTCTCATATTCAAGTTATACGGATTCGTAAACATATATAAAGACACCTTCTTTGTCCTACTATATGTTTACTTCAAGATCCGGCTCAGGCTCATGAACCTTCTTAGCCTCTAACTACTTTTAATTCCTCCTAAAACCTTCAATCAACCTTTTTCTGCTACGCATTCTTTGCTTTTCTCCTTTTTTCTTCTGGGACCCCCTCAACGGGGGTTCTCAAACACCTTCTAAGAGTTTGAAACTATCCAAATCTGGTTCTACAGGTTCGTAAACATACAGAATGATACCTTATTTGTCCTACTATATGTTTATTTCAAGATTCAACTCTGGCTCAGACTCCGGCTCATGAGGCTACTCCGTCTCCGACTCCTTCTCTGACTTCAATTCCTTCTCCAACTACTGTTGAATGTTTATTTTTTTATCTAACTATAGCCAAAACTTACTTTAGTCAGCCGTGCACCACCCCTCCGTGGGTGGTGGGTGCAGGGGGTGTGAAACCTCGGCTCCCATGAGGTAACACCACCAGTATTAGGGGTAGCAACTTTGAGGGGAATACGATAACTATAAATCCCCTAAACTGTGGGAGAAATAAATCCTGCCCTGTGATTGGCCGATCTGTGACGTCATCGGTATACTGAACACTGGTTGGAGTTTTCGACTCATCACTAACCGATTATATCGATTGAATGTTAAATAAAACTATTGGTTATATTTCTATTATATTTTTGAATGTAATTAGCCATACAGAGCACGTAGAAAGGCTATTTAAAAGTCGATTTTGTGGTAAAAGACCTCGATAAATTAATTGGAATCGTCAGCAATGGTCTACCGGTCATTTGAAATCATCATGAAACCAAAAACCCCTTTTGGGGGATTAAGCACCTTAGTTCACGGTAAAAATCACTGAAAACCAAACCTCAAAAATGATCTCACCGATCTTAGAAGCCCTAACCTCGGCGCATCAAACGTCAAATTAATAATGTAGTGTTGAAAAATTTGCATGTGCAACTTCCGGCTGCCATTTTGGCTGCCGATGGTGGAGGCTATACTATTACAGAGATAAAGAATGAAACAAAGTTAGAGTTAATTTTTTTTGTGCAAGTATTCCAGGAGAGGATGAGGAACCAGAAATATCATTACATTACATTACATTACATTACATTACATTACATTACATTACATTACATTACATTACGAGCGTTTTTAGTGTCACTGAAAATTTTTTTTTACACGATTGCGGGTTGAAATATAAGTAGCATGAGTTTCTAGAGTTTGAAGGCAACGGTAATACCGAAAGACAGCATACCTATTGCGCATAGAGCGAAGTGAAAGAATTTATGTACTCCTCCTAGCCAGAGAAAATCTCATCGATTGTGCTTTCTGAGCATTTCGAGAGACCCTTACCACCGAAGAAAAGTTAGTATAGTATCGCAACAAGTACGAAAAATTAGCAGCATTTAACTGCCAAATTCGTTTACTCGCAGCAGGCGTGGGTATTTCTTGCGTAAGCTAGCAGAAATTGAAAATTAACCAGATGGTGATCGGTGGAACACATTTGGAAAGAGTTTAACAGAATATGGCGAAGAATTAGCAGTTAAGAAAAGGTGAAGAATGTTATTTTCATTTTCACGAATTCCGGTAGGTAACTTTAGTTATTTAGGTGAAAATGAGATTGTAATGAGGATATTTTGAAAATGAGATTGTAAGCGATTCACAAGCTGTAACTTGTGAATTACAGGATGTCATTGACCTTGGAGAACAAAAAAATGTCGTAATATGATTATTTCGGAAAAAAAACGAGAAGGTAGAATATAATTTGTTTAAGTTTGATTAAATTGTCGAAGAATTTAGGTTTGCCAGTAAATTTAGTTGATAAATAGACAGAACAGATGAATTTTGTTGTATAATTCCAAGCGGATTCAGAAAATTCTAAATTAGAAACATGAAAGCAGACAACATCGTTCCATATATAATGAGCAAGTGAATATATGGATAAGTATTGATGATAGAAAGTGTAATATGGATCAGAGTAAGATAAATGCAACTGAGATTTTATCAAGAACAAGAAGTGAGGTCCATAGGAAGAAAGATGATGTTTGACAAAGTGATATTTTAAATATTGATATTGATATTGTGAGAAGAGTTGATAAAATGAGTAATGAACGCATTAGGGAGTTGTGTGGTGTAAAGAAATGCTTAAATAAGATAATTAAACGAGAGTACTTTGAGATGGTTTGGTCATATGGAGAGGATGGATGATAGTCGGTTGGTTAAGCTTATGCGGATGTATAATGTTGAGTGTGCTGGTATTCAACCGACTGGGAGACAGAAGGAAAAGAGGATTGAGTCAGTAAAGGAATGCCTGAAGGAGAAGAATGTGAATTTGTCAGAGGTTAGATGAAAGGTGCATAATAGGAGTGACTTGCGGGTTTTATGAGGGAGTTTGGTTGTGGGCCTGGCCCAGGGAATGAACCCCGCATTGACGAGAATACCACAGTGAGGGTCCTTCTCAGTCTCGTGAAACCCTAGAGTGGATTTTTCTGACTGTGACGAGTTCTCACTAAGTGGCGCATAAAGGGGACTGAAAGGGAGGCTTACTTTTCTAACAAGATTCTTATAATCTTCTACTACCTTTTCTGTTTCCGGTGTGTGCGACGCACTCCCCCAATCTGGGATAAAAGAAGGTGATACTATTATATATTATATATATATATAATATATTATATATAATTTATATATATATATATATATATATTTAAATATATATATTAATATATATATTATATATATATATATATATTAATATTTAAAAAATTTATATATATAATATATTATATATATATATATTATATTATATATAATATTATATATATATATATATATATATATATATATTATATATATATATATATATATATATATATATATAATATTATATATAATATATATAAATATATATATATATATATATATTATATATATATATTATATAGTATATATTATATATATATATATATAATATATATATATATATATAATAGTAATCTCTTCCTGCGTGTAGTGGTGATGGGTTATTGGATTATATATATATATATATATATAATATATATATATATATATATATATGGGATGAAGG
>JABUQX010046875.1:37500-50000 GCA_015478945.1 Trachelipus rathkii
CTTTCAGGTTAAGTACCACTGTGAGATTTTATAATATATTAATTATAATATGTTTATTATATATAATAATAATTATTGTTATTATATTATACTGATAAATAATAAATATATAATCGATTTTAACTTAGTGTTTAATTTTTTTATTATATTAAGAAAGATCATACAATTAGTATATTGTAAAGGAGTATTTATTGAGCTTCTTTCACTCGCCAGTATATATTTATATATTAATATATAACAATAAAATATATGATATTTATATATGATTATTCATATCCCTTAATCACTTTTTACTAGATATGCTTAAGTGTAATATAAGCTATTATTTCAACATTCTACTATTTGATCATATTTATATATTATGACAAAATTAGTAAAAAATTAATATTATTATATTACACAATGGTACATAAACATATTCATATATTATAGGTATAAATATATATTATACAATACATATATATTTTTATTTATTATATTATATATCTAGGGGCACTCACTTTTGGATAACATAGAATCTATCATCACACTTGAAGTGATCGTGAAGGTACTTAACTTTTCTTTTTGGGTACCCCAAGTTTACATTACTGGACGTTTACTCCCACTATATCGAGGTAGACCATTCTATATAATATTAACTTTATTAATATATTATATATTAATTAATATCACATGAAGATTTTCAACTCAACGATATATATATATATTACCCTCATGTTAAGTAAGCAAATCTGACTTAATTCTTATATACAAATAATTATCAGGGAGTATTTAATTTCGCTACAAGTATTGCTGCCTAATATACTAGCGTATTATCGTTATGTTGATGTCTGCGCTGCGTGATGCGTGAGAAGTAGCAATAAATTATGCGCTGAGATATTATGCAAAGTAACATAGAACTAAATTAAAATGGAACGAGACCAAAACTTATTTACTACGCTTATCTTGAACATTACTTTATCAGTCAAATAAGGTATAGATATCTAGATGATCGTGTGAGGTGACTATCACTACCTCTAAGGTTGCAATAATTCGATACTAGCAGATTGCAAGTGAATAAATATATTAAAACTAATCCAAATATTTCAATTATATAAATATAAGTTTGATTTTAACATATATATATAGATATATTTACAACTTTATAAAGTAGTTTTAAATATTATATCAATAGAATTAATAATTATTAATTTTATATTATTGGTTTATTATTATATCATTACTTTTGTAAACTGCAAATGTAATATTATAATATTAATTTTAATATTTATGATAGAATTTATGCTAATAAATAAACAGTAGATTCTGTCAAATCTTCTTTCATTGAAGATCTTAACATTAATATTTATAATATGATCTGAGTCAGTATATTTTTAGAATCCAAATTCTAAATCTAGAAATAGATATTTAATTCTATATTAGTTTGTCTATAAGCCAATACTAGAATATATATATATTACATTTTATTACATACTAAATTTTTATATATACTTATATTGTTACTTATTGTATATGTTATATATAATATTATACATATTAAATTTATATTTTTATATATAATTTATTTATTTATTATATATATACTAATTATTTGACAATATTAATTACAAAAAATAATTAACTAATATTAATTAAACTAAATATTAATATTAAAATTTATAGTAAAGTTTTATTTTTTTATATATTTTTAAAATTAATTAATATATTAATAAATAATATATATATATATTTAAATTATATATAAATATTATTTTAATTTGTATATATTTATATATTATATAGTTATTGATAATCAAGCAAATAAATCAGTTATAATCATATATGCTATATGTATTAAGGATTCATAAAGTTTCTGATCATGACTATAGATTTTCCATAATAATAACCTCATTATTAATATTAATTAACGTTGTAAGGGGTTCTATAAGAAAAGATATAAAAAATATTAAAGTACCTTTGGAAATGTATACAATGCCTTTATATGTTGAACAAATTCAATCCTGTAAAATATAAGAAATGCGAAAAGAAAACCCATCGGAATTCTATTACAAAGTATCACCATGGTAGTTCGGATCCGTGATCCGGTTTACATATCTGCATGTATGAGTTAACACGTACTATACTCTAACAAACCTTGTGACTTTACAGACTGCATTTCGGATACAAGTAACTGCAAGTTGCGTTTCATTATTGGCGTACTACATTTATTTCGCAAGTTGTTTACCTTAGAATTATAAATGTTACAATGTTAAGATTAGTTCGATCTAACGCAGAAATTTTGTCTTTCTCTGTGGTCAAAACCAGATAGAAATCTCTGAATTTGCTTCTGGATTAACTTATATACGTTTGCACCATCCTTTATATAGATATTGAACTTCATGAATATTCTAAACTCTATTATGTACTCTATACAGCATCTGGTGTCGACTCGGCGGAGGACAGGTGGTAACGTGATTTTCTACAAGATTGATCCATATAGGGGACCTTCTTCAGGAGATCATAAATAGGGCTTAGGGATTTCGGACTTCTCTGGGGGAACTCATTCAAGCATTTACCATTGCGTCTAGGGCCATGAGATTTATATCCAGTCTGTACTATTTAATAGCACACAAACTATTGAATCTTTTGGGGTGTGAAAATTTCCGGGATGTTATCCGAATGCCCTCTCTTACACTCCGCATAATCTAATTCGATTCATAGAGCATATCACGTTTGTGATGTTCAATCTTTACTGAAGTTGCAGGATACAGTTATGTAGAGCATATACAGAATTGCTCTTATACTCTTTGGTTTTAAGAGTGATAGGACAATATAAAATTTTACACTTAATCTCTACAGAGATTTGCGTGAAGAGGCAGAAAGATGAGAGCCTAAAGGTGGCAGACCTTTATTGCGAACTATAGTTATAAAGAGACAGCTACTGGTCATTTAATTTTTAAGCAGAAGAACTTTTGAATTATCTAGTTATTCTTATTTAGAACCTCGTTATTGCAGTCCTCTTCTAATGAAACACAGAGGTAAGTTAAATACCGCTCGTGATATGATACAGGATTTATGACCTATGTACAGGATGTGACTATCATCCGTTTTCACTAAGGATATGTTTTCGGTGTGTGTAGGCTGGATACATCAAGACATAACGATATGGCAGAATCTTATTGGTGAATATTATTGAATAGAAAAAAAGACTTATCTCATTAAAGAGGAATAACAAGTTATAGATATCTAGCAAATTACTATCCCTATCGTAGTTAATTCTTGCCTTAAAGCAAGAGGCTAGGAAATAAACAAAAAAAAAATTACTCTTTTGAAATTTGAACTTCAGCGAATGCTGTCGGATTTTTGTAACTCAAATAAATCACGAATTGTAAGGGATAAGATATAACAAGGTTAATTTCTTCGATCTCTGCCAACTCATAGAGAGTCATAGAACATATTGGAAGTTCAACTTTTTTCCTCCATGTATTTATGAAAATCATAAGATATAGAATTGAGATTTTGATTTACCTCAGATCTCTTAAATAGTAGATGAGTAAAGGCTTCAGAATTGAGTATTTTGGCCTGCCAGAATGAATTCCAGTTTTCTCTTTGACAAATATTTTATCTATTATTTATTTATATGTATTATAAGAAAAAACGATAGAATACAATTAATAAAATATAAATTTATTTCAACTTCAAAAATAGGTAATAATAATTCATTGATTTAATTTGTATTTAAATAAAGCAATTCTTAAAAAATTAAATAACTTAATGTATTAGTTTCGGAAGTTATTTTAATCACGGAGAAGAATAATTTTCCTCTTCCTTACTTCCTTACTACTTCATCAAGTATGGTACATATTTGCCTTATTCTCATTTCTAAATTTTTATAAGATTTTAGCAAATCTTACACTCAATTTGACTGGCATTTCATAGGTTTATATAAAAAATATACTTTCTAAATATACACATTTAATTTTATATATAAAAAAATCATACATATATACATACTATTATATTCATATTATCAAATAATATTTTATATTATATAGTTAGAACCATATCAGGATATATATGTAGTATTATTTTCAAATTATTATTCATATATACTTAATATAATATATATACTATATTATATATTATATATAATCTTTATTAATATATATTATAATTATATTATTTATTATGCTATTTTAGTACAATTTACTATAATATATCGTGGTTCCCAAAGAGTCAGACTCGGGGAGGCACTTTGAATGATTTGACTAGACCTTTTTGTGTGAAAAAAAGGTCTAGAAGCTTTAGAGCGTACTAATTAGATTACACTTTAAAACGGCTCCCCTACTCAGTCTGAGGGTTATTTATTATGTCTAGACAGTATAAACTTGTTACCTTAATTAGCTTATGTTTCAAAGTTTAGATGAATAACATTTGTATCAATACCGGTTCCCTGCTTGAAGGGCGAACTCATTCTTGATCCCCCGAATTCTGAGGGTAACATACTCTTTAGGGCACATCTCACCATCCGATGAGAAACCTTTGGAAGCGAACTCTCATCACCCGATTGAAGAATCATCTTCGATCAAGGGAGTTCGCCAGGCTTGCCAACAATTAGACGAAAGCACATTCCGCGCCGTCACATCAGGACGGTTTATCTTGTAGTATCGATCGAGCTTCTCCACTAAAGAACTTGGTCACAGGCCAGTAATATCGGCTTCCTTCAAGGCTCTTCAATCACAGCGATAAGACTCGAAGTACAGACCATGGGATACATGTTTGCAGTCGACAAGATAATGGAATCAAGCTTGATGTTGATCTTTCAAGTGTGATTTTGAGGAACGGTATGAATCACAGAGCGAAGAATACACCGTGCTGAAATGAAGTACTTAACATTGTGATAAATGGTATCAGAAAATATATATAATCAGTACTTATATATATTCATTATAGTCTGACCAGTCATATATATATTATATCATATATATATATACTTATATATATATAATAGCTATATATATACTATATATATATCTATATCTCTATATATATATCTATCTATCTATATTCAAGCTTCTCTATCATCTCACAATAAATCAACTTATACTTAGCTATATTTGATATTATGTAATATAGTAATATAATTTATATTACTCAATTTCTTCTACACATACTTGCACCAGGATAGAGGAATTTCAGCCTATGAGATTAGGTAGCAATTCTTCTTCTTCATTTGGACATCTCGAGTCGACAACTCTATATGAATTATTACTTAGAGCACTCTTAGAAAACCTTTGATAGGGTATAGTATATATACGCATAATATGATTATCTATACTAGTACTCGAGTATTATAGCTCAGAGGTGTTACACTACCTTTTCAATGGACTGCACGTTATTCATTACTAATATTGAACCTCTATAAAACGAGTATTACATAAACTACATATATATATAGCCAGAGCTCTACCTGTATAGGCGGGTTGTCTAGCAATACCCTTCGACCGTAGAATACATGTGAGAAGAAAGTCTTCTAATAATTGTATCAGTGACTAAGCGGCAAGTTTCCATGACCCACTAATCCATGCTTACTTCCTTTCTTTATATTTAATATATCCATTCCTTTCTATCGTTTTAAGCTTACTTTAAATTATTATGTAATTCACTTATTATTGTTATTTAGTCATTTTAAATTTCCAAGATACCTAAAGCTCAAAGTTATTTTTTGTTCGCATCAGAAGAACAGGATGGTTGAGGTTATCTTCAAGTCACAATCAAGTGAATATCAAATTTTTACACTACGCCATATACACACAGATACGCCACCGAAAGTTCGACACTTTTGAGGTTACTGTAAGGCGCGCAGTAGACATTTGAATCTTGTAATTCTCTGAATTCGGTTTTATTATCTATATAACATTAAACGCTAACAGTCTTTATAGGCTTTTTAAAATAATGTTGCCAATCTTCATCTATCTATTCATCACAAATGGGATATATTCTGCCATATAGGTTTGTGGAAGACACCTTCTATTCATTTCTTCTCAAGTATTTATCCTTTTTACATTTCTTTCTTCTCATGTTATTTTTATAATACGTCCAGGAAAAAAACACCAAAGACAAACAGATCAGAAATAATATATAACACTATCTAGTAATACATATTATGTCTAATATAATACTAATAACAATATTATATTACATTATATTATATATATATTATAACGATATAGATATATAGTATATATTATATATATATCTCATTAAGTTTGGTTCGAGTATAAAAAAAAACATCACATTTTTATTAAGATTAAAAGTAGAGACAGTGGAATTATTGGTAAATAGACTATGGGAGTATTTTCACATAAAGAGGAAAATATTAATCTACAAATGGTATGATTTCCAATTTTTTTGTTTAGTATTTTAGGAACACATCTACTGCATATTATTATATTGTGACCGTCTGTTTTAATGAGGTGCCAACTGATGTAGACGTAATACCCTTCGCGTCTCATTGAAATCTTTCTTTTTTTTTATTTTAACCAGAGAGCTGAAGGAAAAGATTGGAAAGTTCATCTAAATATGTATTTGTGGATCCTTCGTAAGAGAAAGTGGTTATTAACATAGCATGTTAGCATTTAGAAAATAGACAAGTTTAACTGAGGTTGGTAAGCTCATTAACTATAAAAAATTAACTATTATTTAAAATTAATAAAAATTAACTATTAACTAACTGGTGTAACTATTATTCATGTCTTTACTGGTCTGCATGGTGCTTGATCGAGACAATTGTCCTATTCCTGTGGAGATTTCGGTCTTTTCTACTGGAACTGCTATTGTTTTTGTCATGCTTCCCTTTCCCTATGAATTGAACCACAGTTGGATCCACTTAATTTCAGAACTATAAAGTTCCCTCTCAAGAGTGGCATCCTCTTTTTCATACGAATCTTTCTTTGTTATGGATCTGGCTTTTATGCGTCAGTATGTGTGTCTTCCTAGTCCCAAAGGTCTTCGTATTGTAGTTTCAGACTAGGTGGTAGCTTCTTGAAAGGTGTGTTCTTCTTGAGAGAGTGCTCAACTTCTGCCTGAGTCTTGAGACTTCTTTTGCACTGGGTTCTCCAATTAAGTAGTTTAAGGCGTGTTGCGAGTTATCTCTTCTTCTAGTTCCTCTACTGCACAGGTAGTTGTTTTGAAGTCTCACGTAATATCTTCCATTTTACGTTGTGATACCTAAATATAAACGGTGCTAACTTATTGCACTTTCTCTTTCGGAAGTCGCATCTTCATCACTATGAAAGCTTTATGTTTGGTTCTGCTACGTCGAGACCAGGCAAACCATCAATATAAGTCATTCGAACTCTTTTAGAGTGATCTCTTTCATGGGAGAGTGAAACAACTTGATATTTTTTGGTTCATTTTTATTAAACATCACCTTTAATTTATATAAGCAAGTCGATGACCTTAAGTTAAGTACATTAGTTTTTAACATTTATAATTTCTATCGATGCTTTGGACTCTAATCGAGTGACATCTGAATAAAGAGAGAGAGAGAGAGAGAGAGAGAGAGAGAGAGAGAGAGAGAGAGAGAGAGAGAGAGAGAGAGACAGACAGACAGACAGACAGAAAAATAAAAACAGTATATATATATATATATATATATATATATATATATATATATATATATATATATATATATATATATATATATATATATATATATATATACTACTAACCTATTTATTGGGGATAGAGACGTCGTATCCCCCTCAAACTTGTCATATCTTCAATTGGGTGTATTGGCTTCCCGGGGGCGATGTTTCACACCACTACGCCCGTCCAAGGGGAGTACTGAACCCATAAACTTGGATATTGATGTAGCTAGGTGTAAAATAAATAGCCGACAGGATTCAGCGAAGGATTTAGAGTCTGAGAAGAGGTCGGTACTGAGAAGGCTCATAATGCAGAGCACTGATCCTCCTGCGGAGCTGGAGACAGAGTTGAAATATGTATACAAAAGTATAATAGACCGAGTAAGGTATCTTTACCTATGTTTTCGAACCCATAGAACTTGATTTTATGGGCTTCAGAATCCCCAAGGGTGTCTGAGAAACCCCCAGGAAGGGGTCAAGACGAAAAAAAATAAAGTACAGAGTACATAGCTGATGAAAGAGTTGGGGCCCGAGAAAGAGACGGACCGATTCCTGTGTGGAGTCAGATTGGAGATGGAGTGGGAGGTGAGATAGAATGATGCGGTGCCTGAATCGAAACTTGCTTTTGACTTCCCGAATATATGTTGCAGCAAACCATATACAAAGATGGCAGGTGAGATCGAATACATAGATCTTAATCTTCTAACAGTGGGTAGTAATAGTCCCCATAATTACTCCTGTTGATTATTATTATTATTATTATTATTATTATTATTATTATTATTATTATTATTATTATTATTATTATTATTATTATTATTATTATTATTATTATTAAATTATCATTAAATTATTATTATTATTATTATTATTATTATTATTATTATTATTATTATTATTATTATTATTATTATTATTATTATTATTATTATTATTATTATTATTATTATTATTATTATTATTATTATTATTATTATTATTATTATTATTATTATTATGTTTAACGGGTTGTATGAAGACCCAACACGTTCGCGTGCGCGCGCCCGCAGATGCAACACAAGCGACCTGAAGCGACCCGAAAGACCCGAAGCGACCAGGCGCGGCTTGGCGCTGCTTGGCGTTACCCGGCGCGAGACCGCAGGAGCAATATTGGCGCGCGAAAATATATTTCTTAATTTTATTTTAAAAATTATTACTCCTATCTGCCTTTGAAGGTTGTATTAAATTTAAAGAACTCCCCCAATCTATTAAATAATTATTCATGCTTCTTCTATCAGTGACGGAATAAAATCTCATAAAATTTGCCCTCTTAGCCATCGCAGTTCCAACATTAACATAATTTTTCTTTAAAAAAGTTACATCCCTTTCGCTTCCGAAATTTATATAGTGAACATCATCATACTCGGCGCTATCATCATCATTATTGTTATTTCCTTCTCATCCGTGATCCATTGATTAGGCGATTAATTTATATTTGAATATATATATATATATATATATATATATATATATATATATATATATATATATATATATATACTATATATATATATATATATATATATATATATATATATATATATATATATATATATATATATATATATCTCTATATATATAATCTTGGTAACTAATGTGGCATTATGCGACATTATATGGTCGCGGTTCGCAGTCGCGGTTCGCAGTCGTGGTCGCGGTTCACAGTCGTTGTCGCGTTTTTTGTTTTGCATTCTTATACCACAAGTTCCCTATGAGAGCTCACAGTTTCGAAAGCTAAACATCAAATCATAATTAAAGTTGTTTATTTGGTTATTATTTATTTATTCAATAGAATTTATTTAGTTAGTTATTTATTTATCTGCTTGATGAAGTATATGTTTATTTATATATTTGTTATTTTGTTGAATTTCATTTACAGTAACTTAACTATATATATATATATATATATATATATATATATATATATATATATATATATATATATATATATATATATATATATATATATATATATATATATATATATATATATATATATATATATATATATATATATACATATATATATATATATATATATATATATATATAATATATATATATATATATATATATATATATATATATATATATATTTTTATTTATATATATATATATATATATATATATATATATATATATATATATATATATATATATATATATTGTGTAATTGATCGCAGTTGAGTCGGTCGAGCACAGCAATTTTCCAAACAGCAACACACCAGGTGATCATCCACCAGTACCGTACCACACCGCACCGCATCACCATTCATTTTTCCTCTGAGCCATATCACATGGCTTACGGCATCGCACTCCAACACATCGCCATACTAAAATTATGTGCCACACCGCACGTCATTGGTCAACCTTATTATTCCATAGGAATTGTTGCAGTCACCGCTCGGCTAACGTGTATAATGCAAAAACATTTATTTACTTTACTTATAACAAAATACTGTATTTAAGTTATGCGTTGCAGGTGGCGCTATGCGATGCGGTGAGTTAAATGCGACTCAAGCCAACAAACTAAAAAACTATTAATGATGGATGATGGAACCGGCCGAGATCGGTCGCGGTTGCGGTTGCAGTCGCGGTCGCGGTCGCGGTCGCGGTCGCGGTCGCGGTCGTAGCCGCAGTCGCAGTCGCAGTCGCGGTCGCAGTCGCAGTCGCGGTCGCAGTCGTAGTCGCAGTCCCAGTCGCAGTCGCGGTCGTAGTCACAGTCGCGGACGCGGTTGCTGGTCGCAGTCATGGTCGTGGTTGCAGTCTCGGTCTCAGTCGCGGTCGTGGTCGCGGTCGTAGACGCGGTCGTAGACGCGGTCGTAGACGCGGTCGCGGTCGAGGTGCGCAGTCAGGGTTGCGGTTTCGGCTCGCACTCGCGGTTGCAGTCCCGGTAAGGAGTCGCGGTTGCTGTCGCGGTTCGTACTCGCTGTCGCGGCTCGAAGTCGCGGTTGCATTCACGGTAGCAGGTCACGGTCGTGGTCGCAGTAGCAGGCACGGTATCGGTCGCGATTCGACGTCGCGGTCGCGGACGCGCCCGCAGTCGCAGTCGCGGTCGTAGTCACGGTCGCGGTCGCGGTCGCGGTCGCGGTCGCGGTCGAGGTCGCCGGGTCGCGGTCGCGGTCGTGGTCGCGGTCTTGGACGTGGTCACGGTTCGCAGTCGCGGTCGTACAAGCAGTCGTTGTCGTTGTCGCAGTCGCGGTCTCAGTCGTGGTCGCTGTCGAGGTGCGCAGTCGGGGTTGCGGTCGCGGTTCGCACTCGCGGTCGCAGTCGCGGTTCGGAGTTGTGGTTGCGGTTGCGGTCGCGGTTCGCAATCGCAGTCGCGATTCGCAGTGGCGGTCGCATTTCGCAGTGGCGGTCGCTGTTCGCAGTCGCGGTCGCGGTTCGCAGTCGCGGTCGCGGTTCGCAGTCGCGGTCGCGGTTCGCAGTCGCGGTTGCTCTTTTATATCGCAAGTTCCTTATATGAAAAAGCTAAACAGCAAACCATAATTAAAGTTGTTTATTTGGTTATTTATTTATTTATTTATTCAATTGAATTTCTTTATTTAGTTATTTATTTATCTGCTTGAACAAGCATATATTTATTAATATATTTGTTATTTTGCTGATTTTCAAATTTACTATTTATTAATTTATTTATAATAACTTAACTACTTATATACAGGGTGATTCAAAATTATGATAAAAATTTTTGGTAACTGATAAGAAATGCAAAAATAAAGGTAAAGTTCCTATAAAGATATGACGTAATGTGCTTAGTTTTCCGTCTGGCTGTCTGTATGTGTTTTTTACTAAATATTTTGTATCTGCGAAACCAAGTAGGTTACAAACCCTATGTTTGGGATGAGTACTGTTGTGTGTAGTGCTAATGACGACAAAAATAAGTCTCAAATTTACTAATATTTTAAAAATGGCGGCCGTCATTCCATGAAAGCGGATGAATTAGGTTAAAATGTTAAGGAAACAAAAAACACCTATTGTTGTACGCAGAATCAAATGGTATAACATATAATAAATTATGACTATTAATAAGGGAGAATGGAAATTTTTGTAATTGGAAACATCTCATTTAAATAATAACAACTCTTCCACAAACGGCGACTCCTTCCATTAAACATTTCAGCACATTGTTGACCAAAACAACCAGCTACTGTATACAATAAATGTACTGTCTGTTTGTGTTACGCATTACAATGTAGCTCATTGCCTGTGTGTGTCTCTTACGTGTTTCTTTCGTTATTGAATATGGATCGTAATTACCACGTGTATTCATACTCTGAACTAGCTGACATGCATCTAATGTATGGGATGGCATGCTGCAATAGTTCTGCAGCAAGACGTTTGTACCAAGAGAAATATCCTAACCGAATTTGTCCAAGCGCGAGGTTTTTTGCCACTATTCATCAACGCCTGTCTGAAACAAGGTATTTGTAGTCCAAAGAGCACACTAATGCAGGCAGACCCCGATCAACTAGGAATGTTGATTTAGAAGAAATAGTTCTTAATTTCTGAGCATCCTGAAAAGAGCACGCGAGAATTGTCACTACAGTTTAATTCGAACCAATCTAGTATTTGGAGGTTACTGCACGAGCAACAGTTACACCCGTACCACGTCCATCAGGTGCATACTATATTGCCACGTGACTATGCTCCTCGTGTTGTTATTTGTCAATGGTTTTGAACAAATGTATTGGCCCAAACTTTTTAACGAAGGTTTTATTTACCAATGAGGCTCACTTTACAAGAACTGCTATCGTTAACGTTCATAACGAACACATTTCTGCAGACGAGAATCCTCATGCCATTAAACAGAATCGTTCACAACATCAGTTT
>JABUQX010046875.1:55000-63006 GCA_015478945.1 Trachelipus rathkii
ACTTTGAACCTTAATATCTCTAAATTTTCACACATTATACTACTACCATAGATGTTCCTTCACCTGCAATATTGACTTTGGTATTTGCTTATTGCCAAAAAAAAAATTTTTTTTTAAGTTGTGTTATGATAGCATACGTAGGCCTACTCGTAATATAAAGTACCTATATTGTTAAAGTGTGTAAATATTATTATTATTAGAAATTATTAAATTTTTGTCATAATTCTTTTTTTTTCAATTTTTATTTAGCATAAAACAATGAAAATAAAATTCATAATTTTGGAAAAAAATCAACTTTTGAAAAATGTCAATAAAATATAACTTAGACTTGTGTTTTTCTATCAAATTAATACTATAACATTATTAAAATCTACTTAACATTTAAATTATAATTAAAATTAGTTTGGATAAACACAGACGTAATAATATTTAATGACCGTTTCTCCCCGACGCCACTGACCGGTTTTTCCCGAATTCAATTTTTTGAAAATGGAATTTTTAAAAAAAATTTTAAAAATATTTATTTCGATATTTTTATTATTTTCATTATTCTATAACATTAAGGAACTCCAAATGTGAGAAAAACTATTAAGTAAAGATGTAACTTAAAATTTCGATTTTTCATGATTCATTAAAAAAAAAAACGGCGATTTTTGACCGATTTTCCCCCATTTTACGGTACCTATATATATATATATATATATATATATATATATATATATATATATATATATATATATATATATATATATATATATATATATATATATATATATATATATATATATATATCTCTTTCATTTTTGTATAATAAATATATATATATATATATATATATATATATATATATATGTATGTATATATATATATATATATATATATATATATATATATATATATATATAATATATATATATATAAATATAATAATATATATATATATATATATATATATATATATATATATATATATATATAATAATATAATAATAATAATATATATATATATATATATATATATATATATATATTTATATAAATCAGATATGTAATAATAAATAATAATAATAATATAATAATAACAACCTATATATATATATATATATATAACTATCTATATATATATAATATAATAACATATATATATATATAATAAACGTAGCACACACAAACATTTTTTTAAGATAAAGAGGCCCGTATATATTTTTTTATTTACAATCAACATGGTAAGAGCGACACAAGCACACTTCAAAATCTTAGCTTGCATAACTGAATTAATGTCGCGCTTTACATTAAATATTATTACGTCTGTGTTTGCTAAACTAATTTTAATTATAATTTAAATGTTAAGTAGATTTTAATAATGTTATAGTATTAATTTGGATAGAAAAACACAAGTCTAAGTTATATTTTATTGACATTTTCCAAACGTGAATTTTTTCCAAAATTATGAATTTTATTTTCATTGTTTTATACAAATTAAAAAAAAAAAGAATTATGACAATAAATTTTAATAATTTCTAATAATAATAATAATATTTACACACTTTAACAATATAGATACTTTATATTACGAGTAGGCCTACGTATGCTATCATAACACAACTTAAATTTTTTTTTTTTTTGGCATTTTTGAATGGCTGTATTTCTTAAAACAAGCAAATACCAAAGTCAATATTGCAGGTGAAGGAACATCTATGGTAGTAATATAATGTGTGAAAATTTCAGATTTTTAGCACTTACCCCATCAGAGATATTAAGGTTCAAAATTATTTTTGGACACCCTGTAAATTTTTAAAAAAATTACCAAACCTCAAATAAGATTTAAGTTAAACCATACTTTAGTATGTATCATCACACAAAATTTTATATCGTTAAATTATTTCCTTCTTTTAATAATACACCCACGAAAATGGAAATTTCTTCGATTTTTAACACAATTTTTCGGATTCATTTTCATGGTGAAATATTATTTTCCCAAAAAAAACAGGAAAGGCCAAATGTACCTTAAAGTATCCCTAACAAATCACTCTCTATGAAATTTGGTATAAGAATTACCAATATGGAGATATGACTTAAAATGTTACCTCTATTAAGTGATAATTTGCTCCACCTGGTCAAACATTTTGGCTCACCCTGTTACAACCAGAGTAAATCTACAAAAACGAATGGTGGTTTTGAACTTGCCAGGGATAACATTAACACCATGCAAAATATAAAAGTTTTCAAAATTATCAAGCGGCCAACTTCCATTATTTTGGTACGGAAAAAATGGATTGACCCTTACACAGATATTATTGCCAAATTTACAAACTAAAAAGCAAGGCGTGCATGACCCATTATGCCGGTCATGCAATAATATATATATATATATATATATATATATATATATATATATATATATATATATATATATATATATATATATATATATATATATATATATATATATATATATATATATATATATATATATAATATATATATATATATATATATATATATATATATATATATATATAGTCAGTGTCTGTTATAGCCGTCATATGTATCTTAAAAACTATTAATGCTACAGTAAAACGGAATACATTGCTGGAATGGTCCAAAGTTTGCCCTGAAAATGTAAAAAAAAAAAAAAAAAAAAAAAAAAAAAAAAAAAATTATATCTCAAAAACTACAATAGCTACAGCGAAATGGAAAAAATTTTTGGAATCCTGGTAAATTTCAAAAAAAAAAAAAATTATTGTTAATAATTATAGTAATATGATTAGAAGGCCTATTTAGAGACCTTTTATTGGTTTTTCGTTAAAATAAATAGACTTTCTATTAAATTTTGTTTTTGTTTTTTTTTTTACTAAAGAATACCCCAAGGGTATACCGCACCGATGGCAGGAGTCGGGGTCTCTCGGCCTTCCGGAGAACTACGGGGTAGGACTAATTCCCCCCCTCCGGGGAGGGTCTCCGGAACCCCCGCTCTTTGGTATTTGGGTGTCGCGGGGGTTCCTCCGCCCCTCCCCTACGGGGTATGGAAAACGTCCCCCCCTATGTTCCCCGTCGGCTCGAGCCCCCTAGTGTGCCGTATAAAGCAAAATTTAATAGAAAGTCTATTTATTTTAACGAGAAACCAATAAAAGGTCTCTAAATAGGCCTTCTAATCATATTACTATAATTATTAACAATAATTTTTTTTTTATTTATTTTTTTTACATTTTCTTATGTGAAATTTTACCAGGATTCCAAAAATGTATTCCTTTTCGCTGTAGCTATTGTAGTTTTTGAGATATAATTTTTTTTATTTTTTATTTATTTTTTTTTTTTTTTTTTTTTTACATTTTCAGGGCAAACTTTGGACCAGGATTCCAGCAATGTATTCCTTTTTACTGTAGCATTAATAGTTTTTAATATATATTTTTTTTTTTTTTTTATATATATATATATATATATATATATATATATATATATATATATATATATATATATATATATATATATATATATATATTTTTTATATATATATATATATATATATATATATATATATATATATATATATATATAAATGTTCACGGCACATGGGGGAGAGAGTAGGTAAATGCGGGCCCATATATATATATATATATATATATATATATATATATATATATATATATATATATATATATATATATATATATATATATATATATATATATATATATATATATACTATATATATATATATTTTTTTTCATAGAGAGACACATGCTATATATATATATATATATATATATATATATATATATATATATATATATATATATATATATATATATATATATGCGTTGCAGTTCGCTCGATGCGATGTGGTGAGTTAAATGCTGTTCAAGCCAACAAATTAAAAACTATAAATGATGGATGATGGATCCGGCCGAGATCGAACGCGGTCGTGGTCGCGGTCGCATGCGCGGTCGTGGTCGCAGTTCGCGGTCGTAGTCACGGTCTCAATCGCGGTCGCGGTCGCGGCCACGGTCGTAGTCGCACCCGCGGTCGTGGTCGCAGTCGCAGTCGCGGTCGCAGTTGCAATCGCGGTCGCGGTTGCGGTCGCAGTTGCAATCGAGGTCGTGGTCGCATCGCGGTCGCGGTCGTAGTCGCGGTCTCAATCGCAGTCGCGGTCGTAGACGCGGTCTCAATCGCAGTCGCGGTCTCAATCGCAGTCGCGGTCGCGGTCGTAGTCGCGGTCTCAATCGCAGTCGCGGTCGCGGTCGTGGTCGCGGTCGTAGTTGCGGTCGTGGTCGCGGTTCGGAATCGTCGTCGCAGTCGTTCTGATGGCACAAGTTCCCTATGAGAGCTCACAGATTCGTAAACCTAAACAGCAAATCATAATTAAAGTTGTTTATTTGGTTATTTATTTATTTATTCAATAGAATTTATTTATTTATTTATTTATTTATCTGCTTGAAGAAGTATATATTTATAATATATTTCTTATTTTTTCAAATTTACTATTTGTTAATTTATTTATAGTAACTTAACTACTTTATATATATATATATATATATATATATATATATATATATATATATATATATATATAAATATATATATATATATATATATATATATATATATATATATATATATATATATATATATATATATATATATATATATATATATATATATATATATATATATATATATATATATATATATATATATATATATATATATATATATAATATATATATATATATATATATATATATATATATATATATATATGTATATATATATGTATAATACTAACTATAATATATATATAGCATATGTCCATCAAATGTATATAATAATAATATATACTGTAGATATATAAGTAATATAAAGTAGTTGAAGTTGCTATAAATAAATTAACAAATGTAAAAGTATATATATATATAATAATATGTATATGTATAATAATATATATATATATATATATCAATATATATAATAATAATAATATATATATATAATATATATATATATATATATATATATATATATATAATAATATCTTTCTTCAAATAATAATATATATGCTGTTATATATATATATATATATATATATAATAACTTAATATATATGTATATAATAATAATAATAATAATATATATATATATATATATATATATATATATATATATATATATATATGCTATATATATATATATATATACAATGGCGTATACAGAAATTTTTTCGGGGGGCCAAACAAAAATAGTTCTTTATATATATATATATATATATATATATATAAATATATATATATATATATACTATATATATATATATATATATATATATATATATATAATATATATATATATATAACTATACTCTATATATATATAAAGTGGAAGAACAAAATATATTAAATTCCTAAGAAAAATGGGAAGAATTTATATTAATTAGAAATCATCTTACCTAAATTGTTAAATTTAATCGCCTGACATGAGTGAGGCGAAGTCTGAGATAACATATCTTCAATTTTAATTTCAATATTTCGATGTATGTAGAGAGGGCAAGTTCAATAAGTCTTTCATCTCCAATGGTATTTCTCAAGTAGTTTTCAGAAGTCTTAATGTTGAAAGCTTCTTTCTACTGAAGCATTAAACACTGGTAAGAATTGCCAGTATTTGCAACATGATGTAAATATTTGGAAATTGTGGCTGCGAACAGAAACTAGTCCATCTATTGCGGTTTTTGGGCGACCTGTGCTTTGATGTGCTATTTCAACTTCCATAAATCCATTCTGCTTTTACTAAATACTAAATCATCATTTGGGCTTTCGAGATCTTCCTTGTAAATATTACACAATCTTTTATCTTCTCATATGGCATTACACCCGTTCGGTATGACAAATTGCAGGGAAAATTTAAAAACCCTTCTCCTAATGCTGATATTAAATCATCAAAAATGGCATAAAAATGGGTGTGCGATAAAAAGTCTGTGGGAAGTAGGGATGTTGGGTCTGTATTTTTGGGTTTGTTAATTCTTGGTACAGCAATTTCAATACTCAGTTTAGATTCAGATGCGTTACACATTCTTCAAAAAATCAGCTGAAATTCTAATTTGCATTTTCTCTGATGGTTTCAAGTTTAGTTTTAACTAATGGACAAGAGATTTGTTCCTGACAGCGACGAATTATATAAAGTTAATTTAACTTCTGCACTTTATGTATTAACGGATATGATACCCAAAAATTTTTAGTGTCTAGAAAATTTCGGGGCCATGGCCCCCTTAAATACGCCACTGTATATATATATAATATATATATATATATATATATATATATATATATATATATATATATATATAAATATATATATATATATATATATATATATATATATATATATATATATATATATATATATATATATATATATATATATATATATATTGGTCTGAGCTTCCCTCTCGCCCGACAGAAGGTTCTGCTACTTCACCCCTTGCCTGGAGATCTAGTGTCCAAAAGATTTCAAGACGCTCTTACGAGACCGTCGTGATGATTCCTCAAAAGGACGCGCATCCCCTTCTCTCCTGCTGTAGGTGCAATCCTTCAGATCGTCACCCCAGCATCGTCAGGGGTCAGAGATTTGCGTTTACAATTCTTCACTTTTTTGAACCTGGGGGGGGGGAAAGGAAATTGATAATAAAAAAAATTTTCACTTATTTTATTTTATTTTTTTTTTTTTTTTTTAAAGTTCGCACCTCACGGGCATAGCCCTATTCTACGAGGGGAACTTCTCTAGGTAATTGCTACCTAGGATTCGGACTAAGGATCGAACCCTGGTCCTTGCCATGCGACTCTGTCGCTCTACCGATTGAGATGCGGTAGCGGTTACTGAAAAAGTAATGTGATGAGAAAATATTTTGAGCATAAGGATGCAACTCTTGGTCATAAGAGTGAATTAGTAACTAACACTCTTGTTACTTTTGAGAAGAGCAGAAACTAATTTGACGACCTCTGGAGCGAAATAAAGAACTTAGCAGAGAAACATGAATTTTTTTTAGAATCTGTTGACCTCTAATAAAGGAAAATAACCTGAAATAATGAAAGATTGTGTGACAGAGTCTACTCTCGTCAAGGTAATCTGGTGCCCCTGCCATCAGACACAGCCAAACCTTCTGAATATTGGAAAACAAAAGTCCATTATGAAGTGGACAATGTTATAAATAACTTAAAAATATAATCTGAAAATCTGCCTTTACCACAGTAATTAGACCTTTCTGAAGTTGACTTTGAACCAAGGAGAGGCTTTTGTTGAAAATTAAAAGAACGTAATGAATATCGACACTTCCTCTCTCAAGGCTGAAACATTGGTCAGTCACACGTTCTGAAAAACAAAGAATTGAGTTGCATTTGAAGAACTTCAAAGCAGATGGCAGATGAGATTTGACCAATAATTAACACAGCTTTACTGCAGGTTGCTTTAGTTTTGCATGTGAACTCATCTGGTTGTGAAAGAAGTTTTACAACCTTGCATGGTTAAGGACAAAGAAAAACCAGAACAGGTTCTCAAATTTATTCATATTAAACATTGAGAATTCACTGAATAAATCAGAATGTGAAAGCAGAACAAGATATTTTTGCAGTAAAGCACTGAAAGGTGATGTTTTCAATGTGTGTGAAGTAAATGCCATGTGGTATCAAATGTCAGTCTTAGGATCATAATTTGTGTTAAGGAGAAGTCTACATTCAATTGTTATTTTTATTGCTGGTTTCTTTCTGTCATGCGTGAGTAGTGTTATAATGATATTTTGTTGTAAGACCGTCATTCTGTTATGGTTAGCAATAATTCAAGTTGAGTTGTATATTGTTGTAGATCTCTCTCTCTCTCTCTCTCTCTCTCTCTCTATATATATATATATATATATATATATATATATATATATATATATATATATATATATATATATATATATATATATATATATATATATATATATATATATATATAGGTATAAATATATATATATATAT
>JABUQX010046876.1:5000-7500 GCA_015478945.1 Trachelipus rathkii
TTTCAGATTTCATCTTAAGTATTTTTTTATTATAAATTTTTTTATCAAATCTCGATAATAAAATCCGCGCAACATCCCCAGGGCAAAGCGCGGATGCGGATTGCGGAATCGCGGATCTTTCTAATGTGGCGGATGCTGCCGCGGATGCCGGATGCGGATGTTACTGCATCACTTAATATATATATATATATAATAGTATATATATACTATATAATATTATATATATATATATTATATATATATATATATAATATATATATATAATAATATATATACTATTATATATATATATATTATATATACTATATATATATTACTATATAATATATATATATATATATAATATAATATATATATATATTAATATATATCAGCGGTTTGGATAAGAAAACCCAGAGTTGAAAAAAAAAAAAAAAAAAAAAAAAAAAAAAAAGCTAGTATTGTTGTTGGGCTTTTTGGGGTTTTATTGGCCTTTTTTTGGTTTTATTATTTTTTGTTGGGGGGGCTTTTTTAAAATTTCTATTTTTGAGGAAAAAAATAAATGATCAATAATTGAATTTGTTGGTAATGTATTTCAGTACTATTTGACAAATAATTAGTAAAGATAAAATAACGACATTGTCAATTCTACTGCTCGAATGAATGTCATTCCTAATTGGGGAAAACTTGTAAAGGTAAATTGGTATTGCTATTGTTACAGGTTATTGATAGTAATGGCATAAAAGGACCATCTGAAGTAAAGTAATTATATAATATTTTATCTCTTAATTACTAATTAGGTAATAATTTATAACACTATTTCTTTTAGTTTTGTGCCAACATTTCTCTTCTAAAGTGAGTTTGTTAGTATATATATTATATATATATAATATATATATATATATATATATTATATATATTATATTATATATATATATATATATATATATTATATATCTATATATATATTATTATATATATATATATATATATATATTTTATATATATCGTTATTTGATTCTTCATAGGAACTTGAAAAGTACTCCTAGAAATGTTACTAGGATAGTGGAACTTTTGTGATGAAATTTTTAATAAAAATAATTTGTAACGCATTAAAAAAAGCTATTTGTATAAAGAAAAAGACAATTAAAAAAAGCTATTTGCTTAAAGAAAAAGGAAAATGCTTTTTCCAGCTATTTTGAGTTGTTATTTGTGCCTTGCTTCTATGAACACGAGGTCTTTAGCATTTTGACCTCAAGTTATTATTTGTAATATGTCTTATATATCTAAAATTGAGATGTTTAGGACAAAAGGGTCATCATACAGGACAATGCATATCTTTGTTGATTCATTATGGGCCTTACTGTTGAATTGTTTATTAGTCATAGGGAGTATGGATTACCATGCAAAATTTCCCCTGTACCTCAGGGTAATTACGGGAGGGAGAGCGGAGGTCCGAGGCTAATCCTCTTGCAAACTTAAAAAGGTTTGTGCTCAAAAGAGTTTTTGAACTGCTAAAAAATCAATATTTGGAAAAGTAATTAAGTATTAAAAGGTAATTAAGTAATATATTATCTCTGATCTTGACTCTATTTTAATTTCAACATTTAGGTCACCTCCTTGAAGAACATAAGGAAAATGAAACTGAACTTTGGCTGGAAAAAATTATCCTGAATACCTTAGTGGCTATATTTCACGAAAAAAATAAATAAAAAATCAACTGATTTTTTAATTTGATTTTTTTATAAAAAAAAATCATAATTTTTTTTGATTTTTGTGTTTTTTTATATATTTTTTAATTTATTTATATTTAAGTGATTTACTTCAATAGAAATAAAAAAATTAAAATAATAAATATTATAGATAGCTACTCTTTTCCAATTTAACCTATTGTCAACAAAGGATATGTTTCAAACAGTTTACATTATTTCTGATGTAACATTTATCAATATTTACAAATAATATCAGGTGTTACTATTAAGTTTTAATCAACTCCTTATTCACCATTAAATTATCTGACTTCTCATATCGAATATTTTTTTTAAATTTATGAATTTTTAATATATTTTTTCAAATTTCACAACCATTAAGCATTTGAAACACTATTACAAATAACACTCTTTAGTGTGCTGTTTCATTGTGTCATAGACTCAGGCCATAATTTTTTAAGATTTCTGATTTCTAGATTGAAATAAATCACCTTAAAATAATTTTTCGAACTTAATAAAAGTTTGTTTCCAATTTAATTTCGCGTGACGTTACGAATCTGAAAAAATACAAAAAAGTAAAAAAATTGATTTTTTTCTAAAAAATCAAAAAAATCACAACCCTGCTTAGTGGGCTAAATGAATCGAGTAAACAAGTTAACTGTTTCTCAGTCCATATGTTTGAAGAATCACTGGTGTCACAGTTAAGTCCAGATAAATGGTGGAATATCATGGATATTAAATTGAAAAAATGTACTCATAAAGAAAAGTTACCAGATGGGTTTTGCCAGTTTTTGGCACACTTATATTCATGG
>JABUQX010046876.1:12500-15883 GCA_015478945.1 Trachelipus rathkii
ATTCTCAGCGTATTTTTGCCAACTGAACTTAAAATGTTTCACTTAAAAATGGAATTTTTTTAACACCTCTCAGACTGTCACTTTCTCTTCAAAAACTGAAATAAGACCACTGGCCATAAGGCCTAATAGCAGAAATTTCCACTTTATTAATTGATCATATAACACTGAACGGTACTATATATGATTGCTTTTAATTAATGTGAATTTTTATTTTTCATATTTTAATTAAACTTTAATAAAACGGACTAATTGTATAATTAAGAATGCACAATCAATTGTATCTTACTATTTTACATAACACTAAAATTTAAACGCTCAAGAGAAAGTTCATTTATCACTACTTGGCAACTCCTGACAAACTCAAAATAATAAAACTGAATATATGTGCCCATTTTCTCATTTTCATGGGCAGCTAGCTGTTTTATGTTACATTATTATTATTATTATTATTATTATTATTATTATTATTATTATTATTATTATTATTATTATTATTATTATTATTATTATTATTATTATTATTAGTTGTAGTAGTATGAGTTTTAAAATCATCCAAATTCTTAATATTTCCTAACTTAATCGGCAAAATAACCGGCAGAAAATTGACGATGACGATTGAGAAAAAATGTCGATGACGATGACGATTAATCTTCCCATCTCTAATATTTTATTATCAGTTGTAGTACTATTTCTACTATTAGTAGTAGTAGGCCATTACTATTTTACGATTATTAAATTATTATTATTATTATTATTATTTTTATTATTATTATTATTATTATTATTATTATTATTATTATTATTATTATTATTATTATTATTATTATTATTATGATTATTATTATTATTATTATTATTATTATTATTATTATTATTATTATTATTATTATAGAACTTCATTCAGGTTGAAATTCATAATTTTTTATCGTAATTTTTTGCATATATTTTAAATATTAATTATCTTTGAAAAGACTTAGAAAAATTATTATTTTTTAAGGATTATTTTTTCGCTAATGGTATTATAATTTTTATTTACTGAAGGAGACCGGATCCTTCCTGATAAATAATTTATTAATCAATATACTGATTTTGATTTTTAGAGAGACGCCTCTCTCACCGTTCAGACGCGTATAGCAGAATTTAGCATATATATATATATAGAGCAGAGCATCATATATATATATATATATATATATATATATAGCAAAATAGTTAAATATATATATATATATATATATATATATATATATATATTACCGCATGTATATAGTTGTTATAGTCTATTGTTAACTTTCATACATGGGTAAACATTACATTTCCATACGTGTGCTCTTTTTTCTTGAAACACTTACACTTAAAATTGAACTATCCCTTCTGTATTTATCACGGTTAATTTTTATAAAGATTGTAGACACTTTTTGTCTATTTGTACAATCTTTTTTATATCTTCACATCTACCCTAACTGTGTTCATCTGGTTCTTCAGTAGTTTGGCGAGTAAGTTCCAGACGGTTAATTACGTTATCAGCCAAACATACTGAAGGAGGATTAATGCATGTTGGATTCCATCAATGTCTGTTGGGATTCTTGTAAGTCCACTCTGGCAATACTGTAGGAGGATATCCACGGGACAGTAGATGATACACAGTAAACACCACTTGTGGGCCTGTAACACAATGGTTACAAGTCTTACAATTGCACAACTTGCAGACTTGTAACTTGTACCCACAAGTCCAGTAACAAATTGAGGTTCAAGACGATGCTACAATTCACAAGTAAGTCTACAAGTTTTGCAGACAATATTACGAGTGCACGTGGCGATGTTTGCATTAGGCCTGCTGTGTGTTTTTTGTATTACATGATTCGGAAGGCTGTAGAAAATTATTTTTATTTTCTAATTCTTTTGTTTACTTTTTTTCTTGTATTTTAATAAAAATAATGAAAATTAAATATAATATAAATGGATAAGATATTTTTACCTTCTCTCAGACTATCATAACTCGTCAAAAGACAGAGGTTGTTGTTAGCAGCAGTTATAGCAGCATATAGCAGCAAGGTTATATATATATATATATATATATATAAGGTTATATGTTATATATATATATATATATATATATATATATATATATCAGGGATGGGGTCGAAAAAAATAAATCGACTCCACTCTGACTCCCAGAGTCGATATTAAAACAACCAACTCACGATTCTCGACTCTAAGAGTCGATATTTTAAAACTGAATTCCACTCCCTGAAATGGAAAATTTTATGCACACACACACACACACATATATATAGCATATATATATATATATATATATAGTAGCATATATATATATATAGAGCAGCATAGTTACCTCCCATAGGACTAGTTGAAGAGCCACAACTACATTCAAAAACTACTACAGCTACTGGAAAAGGAATACATTGCTGGAATCCTGGCAAAATTTTACCGAGGAAACTATATATATATAAAAAAAATAAATCATATCTCGAAAACTAAAAGCTACTACATTGAATGAAATACATTTTTAATCCTTGTAAATTTTGTTCGAATGTAAAAAAAAAAAAAATTAAAAAATTGGCATTTTTTTAGTTCTGGGATATAGTATATATATATATATATATATATATATATATAGTATATATATATAGTAGAGTAGCATATATATATATATATATATATATATATATTATTTGTAAAGGTATTACAAGGCACTTTAGGGGGCGACGGGGAACACAGGGGGACGTTTTCCATACCACCGGGAGGGGCGGAGGAACCCCGTGACACCCAAATAACAAAGAGCAGGGGTTCCGCCTCCCCGGAGGGGGGGAATTAGTCCTACCCCGTAGTTCCCCGAAAGGCCGAGAGACCCCGACTCCTGCCATCGGTGCGGTATACCCTTGGGGTATTCTTTAGTTAAAAAAAAAAAGCAAAATTTAATAGAAAGTCTATTTATTTTAACGATAACCAATAAAAGGTCTCTCCAAATAGGCCCTCTAATCATATTACTATAATTATTAACAATAATTTTTTTTATTTTTTATTTTTTTACATTTTCCTATCCAAAATTTTACGAGGATTCCAAAAAGGAAATTCCTTTTCGCTGTAGGTATTGTAGTTTTTGAGATATAATTTTTTTTTTTTTTTTATTTTTTTTTTTTTTACATTTTCCGCACTAAAATTGGACCAGTATTCCAGCAATGTATTCCTTTTCCTGGTAGCTGTTGTAGTTTTTGAGATATGGATTGCGGCTCTTCTAGAGGCTGACTATATATATATATATATATATATATTGAAGTGGCGCAATGAAACGCGAAAGTGTTTCACGATAAATGCGAAAACGGTTAAACACCTGTACTCTGATCCGAACGAAGTACAAC
>JABUQX010046877.1:0-25166 GCA_015478945.1 Trachelipus rathkii
CTGGAAGGGAAATGAAATCAGTGGTATAGCAGTTAATGTGAGATTGTGAACGATTTTTTTTAAAGAGACCAAAAGTATGTCGTTAAAAATGATTTCAAAAAAAGAATTGATTTTTGGCCCAAAATTTAATGAAAAGTAGCAAAGAGGTATAACTAGTGTAACTTTGGAACCAAGGCCTCAGTAACTCTGGTTATAATTCCGTTAATTTCATCCTATGCATATAAGAGGGTCCACATGTCTGAATGTGTGACGATTTGTCTTTAGAGACTCAAAGTAGGTTCGTTTAAAAAAGTGTCCGCCTTAAATAAAGGATTTGATTTTTGACAATTGTATTAAAGTTGCAAAGTTGTTTAACTTCGATGTAACTTTTCTTAATGAATTACAATTAAATGCTACAAAGTTGTTATTGACGTCTTTTGGAAAGGAACGGGTCCCACAAGTAAGAGGGGTCCACCAATGTCCAAATATCAGACGTTTTTTTCGAAACTCAAAGTAGGTCGTTAAAAGCTGTCAAAATGAAGGATTGATTTTTTCCTAATTTGATTAAAGTAGCAAAAAGTTGTAACTCGTGTAACTTTGTAATGACGGCTTCAGTAACTCTGGTTATTTAACTTCTTTAGCAAAGAGCTGGTCATAAAATATTCAAAAGGGCTCCATACATAAATAACAAATGTGGTTGTACAGATTTTGTCTCAAGAGACCCAAAAGTACTATTCGGTTAAAAAGTGGCCAAATAAACGAATTGATTTTTTTGCCTAAATTTGTATTAAAGTAGCATAAGTTGTAACTCGTTTTAAAAAATCTTTGTTAACCATGGCCTCAAGTAACTAGAGTTATAACTACGGGTCCCAATTAAGAGGGTCCACATGTCCGGAATGTCTGACATTTTCTATTTAGAGACCCAAAGTAGGTCGTAAAAAACTGTCGAACCATTTCAGTTTTGAATTTTTGAACAATTTGATTAAAGTAGCAAAGTTTTAACTCGTGGTAACTTTCTAATGACAGTCTCAGTAACTTTGATGTTAATAATTTCCTGGAAAGAGCTGGGTCCCCATTAAGGGTCCACATGTCCCAAATGTGTGCCGATTTTTTTTTAGAAGAAAAAGGTAAATATCGTTTAAAAGGGTCCAAAAAAAATAATTTGAATTTTTTCCAATTTAATGAAAGTAGCAAAATTTTAACTCTCCTTGTACTTTGTAACCAATGATCCTCAAGTAACTCTCTGGTTATAATTTCGTTGCAAAGAACCGGTCCCAATTAATAGGGTCCACATGTCCGAATGTTTGAACGGATTGTTCCTTAGGAAACCAAGGGGTAAGGTCGGATTAAACTGCAGTCCAAACCTATTTAGATAATGATTTTGCTTATATGATTCATAAGTAGAATAGTTGGTAACTCGTCTTAGTAACTTTGGAATCCCGGCCTTTCATAAACCTCTGGTTAGTAATTTCGTTGTAAAGATCGGGTCCTACTTTTAAGAGGGTCGGACATGTCTTTTGAATCATCTTACGTTTTTATTCTTTTGTGAGCAGGACCCAAGTAAGATCGTACTGAAATTATAAAAAATGAACGATTAATAAAGGATTGATTTTGACAATTTGTAATTAAAGTAGCAAAGTTACTAATAAACTCGGTGTAACTTTCTTAATGAACGGCCTCAGTACTCGTGCTTAAATAACTCAACGTTGGAAAAGAGCATGTCCCATTTAGAGGACAGGGTTCTTTTTGATTTTTTCGAAATGTCTGACGTTTTTCTTTTGCTGTATTCTCAGTAGGCGCGTGGTCAAAAAATAAGTTTATTTGATGTTTTTCCGGAATTGCATTATAAGGGCCAGTTGCCAGTTGTGTTGTAACTTTTCTGTATAAAATGAGTGTATCCGTAATCTCTGGTTTTAATTTCGTTGCTTAAAGAACTGGCCCAATTAATAGGGTTCACGATGTCCCAATATGTGGTGAACGATTTTTTCTTTAGAGACCAAAGGTATGTCGTTAAAAAGGGTCCAAAAAAGAATTGATTTTTTGCCAAATTTAATGAAAAGTATACCCAAGTTGTAACAAAGTGTAACTTTGTAACAACGGCCTCAGTAACTCTGGTTTTTAAATTTTCGTTGTAAAGAAAGCGGGTTCCCTTCAAGAGGGGTCCACCATGTCCGAATGTGTGCGATTTTTCTTAGGAGACTCAATAGTATAAGGTCGTTAAATAGGGTCCAAATAAAGAATGGATTTTTTGCCATTTAATTAAAAGTTGTACAGTTGTAACACGTTTAACTTTGTAACGACGGCCTCAAGTAAAGTCTGGTTATAATTTCTTTGTAAAGAGTAAGGGTTCCAATTAAAGAAGGTCACTTGTCCGAATATTTGAGAGTTTTTCTTAGAGACCAAATAAGAAGGTCGTTAAAAATGAAGGATTTTTTTTCCCAATTTGATTAAATAGCAAAGTTTTATATCATCGGGTAGTAACTTTTTGTAACGACCATGGTCAGTAACTCTGGTTATAATTTAGTTGCAAAGAACTGGTCCCAATTAAGAGCCGGTTCCACATGTTCGCGGATTATGTTTTTATTATCAATTTTTTTTTTCTTTGTAGAGACCCAAAAGTAGGTCGTTAAATAGGGTCCAAATAAAGAATTGATTTTTTCCCAATTTAATTAAATTTGTATAGCAAAGTTGTAACACGATTTAACTTTTAACCGATCGAGGCCTTTAGTACTTCTCTGGTTATTAATTATCTGTTTGTAAAGAGCGGGTCCATTTAAGTATATGGTCCACATGCATCGAATGTTATGACGTTTTTTCTTAGAAACAAAAGTAGAGTTTCGTTTAAAAACGAGGTCCATTTATATAATATATAAGTAAATAATTTGTGATTCTATAATTGAAGTAGCCAAAAGACAAGGTTTTTGCTAAATAATTGATCTTGGGAGAGCAACATCAATTTTTTCCTTCGTTAATCAGTCAGGCCCTATTTAAGAGGGTCCATATGTCCGCATTTTTGAATGATTTTTTTCTACATTAGAACCAAATTTTGTTTGTTTGTTCAGATTTAACGAAGTGAAATTGGATTTTTGTCAATATTTTACGTTTTTCTTAAGTTGTGAACTAGTGTAACGTTGTAAGCACAAATTCAGTAGCTCAAGTTTACATAATTATTTTAGTGGTAAAAAATAAGTAGTTGGGTATCATATATTTATCTTAATTTAATTAAAGATTATTCATTTAGGCTTAAATAAATTAATTTATTAAATGAAGTATTTATTTGTTTATTTTATTATTCTGGGAAATGATAAAAAATTCAAACAGGAATATAATTTTGTAGTTTAAATCTCCAATTAATTAGTTTATTTATTATTATATTATGTATTATTATTATTATATTTATTTGTATTTGGATAACATATTAATTAATTATATATTATTAGATATATTATTGGATTATCTATTTATTATTATTATTTTATTTATTATTATTACGTATTTGATTATTGATATTATTTGATATGTATTTATTATCGTATTATTTATTATTATTGTGTTTATTATTTTATTTTGCTATTATATTTTGTGTTTCCTTAATTTTGAGTGTTAATTTATTATTTTTTTACATAAATTTGTTATATTTTTATTTATTGAAACACAAATTGTTATATATTTATTTACCAATTGTTTAATTAATTATTATTTTTATTGTTATTTATTTTATTTATGTAATTTTATTTATATTTATTTATTTATTGTGTTCTACTAGTTATTACTGATTTTGATAACAACTTATTATAAGGTATTTATTTTAATATATTTATTTCATTTATTTTTTATTTACATTATGCATTTAATTATATATATTTCCAACCATATGCTTTTGAACCAGATAAGTATTTATTTATTTATTTTGTTTTGCAATGCAGCTCCTTCATCCAACATTTTAAACAATTTATTTATTTTATCTTTGTTTATCTTGTATTTATTATTAGATTTTAGCTATTATACTTAATTACATAAATATAATTATTTTTTTTTATTATTGTTCTATTTAAAATGTTAATTTGCTTTAATTATTACTATTAATTAATTTAAATTAATTATTCAATTAGTTTTTTGATTAAGAAATTAATAGTTATTATATTATTTATTATTGTAAGATTATTTGCAATTATAACGAAAACAGAGTCGATTATTCATAGTAAAAATTTTTATTATTTTTGTTTCTTTATTTTTTTATTATTTATTTTTTTTATATTTATTTATTTATTCATTTTATTATTTATTTTTATTCGTTTATTTATTATTTTTATTTTATTTAATTTTTTTATTATATTAATTTTATTCTTTTATTTATTTCTTTTATTAATTTCTATATATCATTCTTTTACTCATATTCTATTTATTATTATTTTAATCCTATTTATCAATTTAATTATTTTAAATTTTCGTTTATCTAATTGATTTATTTATTTATTAAATTTTATTATTCTATTTATTTTTTTTAATTTTTTTACCGTTATTTATTATTTATCTAATTTTATTTAATTATTAAATTTTATTTTTTATTAAATTTATGTATTTGATTATTTATTTTATTTATAGATAGCTATATTTATTATTATTTTTATTTAATTTCTCATATTCTGTTTTATTAATATAACTTTATTATTATTATTATGTATATATTTATTTTATTTTTTTATTCATTTATCTTATTTCCAGTCATACAATATCTGTCTCTTTAATAAATATGATCCGTGGCCGTTATTTTTCTTGTGGGAATTATTTTTTCGCGAATGATTCCGCGAATGTGATTATTGAATATGCGTTCTATACAAATTATACAAACATGAAGAAAGCATGCCATCTTTGATATACGAAAGTATGTATAGGGCAACATTTTGCATCGTACGGTCCATATTTGTACCAAACCCTGACCTTGACCTTTTTGATACCTTTTTTGAGCCCAATATTTTTACCTGCCCTTTTTGATTTTTTTTGGCCTTCGACCAAATCCCTATAACTAAACCTATTATTTTGGCAACCTGAATTTCCCAAAATGGTTGAAATATAACCTTATGATCCACCTTATTTAGTTAACAAGTAGGAAATGTTTTGCATACTTCCGGGATTATAGTATGACCTTTCGGATGGTATACATATCTTGATATCAAAGTTTTCACCTTTACTTGACCTATTTGTGCCATATTTCGATGTATCACTACGCATGTACTGACCATTTGTTGAAATCCTATTACTGCACAGAATTGGCCGTTCTCAATCCTTTTAACCAGTATAGCATTGTTCATCAGCAGATATTCCTTAAATCTATAAAATTCCTTTAGTAATACATCTGATTTAAGAATTTTTTTTATTCCTAATCTTCTTTATTAATTTTTTATCACTTTGGATCAATGTCATTATTTCCTCGAATGTTATTATGTTATTGATCCTATCATTATCATTCACTATGGCATTATATACAACAATAAGAAAACCATCACTAACCTGATCTTCATCATCTCCATGTGTGATGATGCCTTCCCCAAAGTCCAAATTTGCTTCTGTTTCTACCGGATAATTCATTCCGAGAAGAAAGCATGCTGGAATAAACCCATCCTTAACGACTACTAATGGCAGTACTATCTTTCGATAGCGGGTATCTATCCTTATAGCTAATGCAGTTGTACATTCGACAATTCTGGTGGTAATTCCGTTCAATATGATATCCACACTCCATTTTCTTAAAATATGCCCATATGGTTCCAATTTCTTGACAACTGTTTCTTTAACCAGGCTGATAACCGACTCTGTATTTAGGAAGACACACCTAGAGATTTTGCCAATAAAAATCTCCTGCCATGTAACTCCTGTTATTTTATGGTTGCAGCTACACTGAGACTGGTGTGCTCTTTCCTTCATTAACGAATTCACTCCTAATCTTTCTTCTGATGGTTGTTGTAACAGATTATCTTCTTCACTTCCTTCACTGTCCAGGTATTTTTCATTTTCCTCCTCAAATGGTTCTTCTTGTTCCTCTGTTGTCAGTCCGTCCACTATGTTGTCATCCTTATTTGCATCAAATATACCATCGTCCTTCAATGAGTTAAAATGGGACCCTACTAATACCTGTATGGGGATATCCATTAAGATGTTATGTTTTCTTGCTTTAGGCCCTTTATAAATAACTGAACAGCAAATTCCATGATGCAGCAAAATCCTGAGGTTGAATTCATCGTTGGCTACCAGTAATACCTCCAGAATTGGTTCTCTTCCTGGAACACTTAGAGTTTTTAACCATTTCAAAATTTTTTGTTTCCTGTCCAACCCATTCAACTTCCTATTATTTAGTAAAGCCTCAAATAAGAGCCTCTTTAATTCTTTGTGGTCCCTCTTCTGTAGTAGTTCCCTTTTTAAGACTTCTTCCAAACTCAAGAACAAAGAATCAGTGCCTCCTGGCACTAATCTTACGACTTCTAATGCTTTCGGTAGAACCTCTGGATCCGTAATATCAGCCTCTTCCTCTGGTTCCTTTTGACAGCGAGACCAAGTGTCTGCGAAGACGTTTTCCTTTCCTGGCTAGTACCCTATTTGGAAACTATATTCACTTAGGTCACCTATGACGTGAGCCAACTTACTGTCTACCAGCATCATTGTATGAAGATATATCAAAGGCCTATAGTCCGTGCACAGTATGATTGATGTCTTGACCCAACAGAAAAAAGCGGAAACTTTTGATTCCTATCTAATTGCTAATCAATGCGAGCAGTGGATACATAAACACTGCCCGCCCTTCACAACATTCTCTACATCACAAGATAATTGGATCTGCCAAGTCTGTGCATCACCTACAAATATCAACAACCCTACTTCAAACAAACAAAACCACAGCATAAACATTCTACTAATCATCATAAATGTGATTCACAACAAAAGCAAAGAAATATAAATTTTCCTGACCACACATACACATAGCAATGAGCCAAGAAGCTCACATGCCTGAAAATCACCCAGACCGAAAATTATATGGATATGACATATCCATTCACCTCGAACCCCAAAAAATCATTTAAACACAACCGTAATAAAACACAACACCCCACTTTTGAATGTCTACATCATACAACCTCCTCTTTTCAAACTCTACAAACTATTGAGTAAAAAACGTGCGAGTCTCGCGACCCCTGAGAGGTGTCGAGGCGCTCTCGTTCCCCAAAGTACAAGCATACACATGCATAAGAGAATGTGACTTCAACGCTCACCATCCAACATGGTACAACGCCCAAGTTGCCAACTCCAGAGGCATTCAGTATCCTCTTCAAACCTTAGGTAAAGCCTGATAACATCCTCAACAACATAAACCACCATACCAGAATCCCACCCCAAACTAACCAAACATACACCTCCCCAGACCTAACATTCGGCTCACCAAATTTACACACCAAATTTCTTTGGTCCACTTTAACCTACCTAAACTATGACCACCTCTCTTGACCAGCCACCATCAAAAATACCCAAATAAATTACACACCCCTCTCAGAAAAACATACAAATTACAAAAAAGCTGACGGGAAATTACTTAACCAACATAGAAAACAAGCTTGCCCCCTCTAATATCAGAACAAACACTCCACTCTCAACCAAACCATCAAAACCTCACAACTCATAACGAAAACCGCAAAAAAGCCTTATTACATAATCCCCAAAGGATTCTTAAAAAAAACAATCCAACCTTATTCCCGAAATAGAAACCTAATCAACCTCTCCTCTCAGAAAAACAGCTAAATACATCATCTCAAGATACAACATTCTACACTAAACACTCAAATCATAAACTAAGTGAAAATACTCAAATTCTGCATTTTGCAACATGTTTTCACAAGCAACCAACAAAACTACAGAATGTGGAACGATAACTTCCTGAAAAACTAAAAATTCCCAACCACCTCCAACACATCAAAATCAACCTCACAAACCTCAAACCTCCAACAACTCACAAATACCCTTGCCACACACTTCGCAAAACAAAGCACATGAATCTTACTCACCCACAAAAACAGGAAAATATAAAGCCCTCAAACAAGCAAAAAACAACCAAGAGCCTAGACAATAAAAATTACCATTGCCAGACCAAAAGAACACATAAATTCCCATAATAAACTCCCCAAGCCACGTCCCAACAATATCTTCAAAAAAACTCAAAACATTTTTTTAGAGAATACAGCATTAACCAAACTGAAACATATATTTAACAGCTCCATCAATCTTAACTTTATTCCCCACATCTGGAAAAAGCAAATTATGAATTCCAAAGTTAAACCCAGAAAAGATCCATTCAAACCCCCTCCTCATATCGTCTATATCCACTGAATTACATTATGCAAACTTCTCGGGAAAACTTTTTCTGATCAAAGTAAGTATTCCACCTGTAGAGACAAAGTCCAACACAGATTCACCAAACATCACTCAACCACAACAGCATCAAACATCACTTTCAACGCAAACAAACGCCCTAAATTCCAACCCACACGACACATAAACGATACTCCATCGCAATGCACATCAACGAAGCCTCGACACAGTCCCTAACAAACCTAATCACAAAATATTAAACTATCACATCCCAACATCTTAAAAATTGGATTATCTACTTGCCTATCAGGAAGAACAGATCCAAATCACGAACTGAAACATCAACAATGGAGTACCTCAAGGAAGCAATACTGTACCCCAAGCTTTTTAACAACACTTTCATTTATCCACAACTACAAACAAACAAACCACACCAACATTACAACCTACGCAGACGACATTCCACCATCGGAACTACACATTCCAGAACCTAACACTGCAAACAAAATCTGACACAAAAATCATCAGCCTACTATCAACTCATTGGTTAACCGACACAGAATGTCCGCTCACCAACGAATCATCCATCACTCTAATCACCAACAGACAACAACTCGGAACCTTACACCCAAAAATCCACCTAAATAACATGATAATCCAATTAACAAAACTCCCAAAATCCTAGGCATCAAACTTGATACTCATCGACTTCACAAAACACACAAAACTACATAAACTCATCAGCAAACGAAAACCTAATTATTTAAGATCATAAGCCAATACTGGAAAATCACGAACAAACAGACAAATAGCCACCAAACCTATAAGCAATTTATCCGTCCTGCCTCTAAATTACGCCTCTCCCACATGGCACCCGCTTCTAACCAGAAATAATAAGAAAAAATTACAAATTACACAAAACAGGGCACTCAGAATAACAGGATGCCCCTCTACAACTACCACACAGCATCTACGCGAGAAACTACAATCCTAACTTAGACAAACACTTGGAAAATTATAAGCACGCAGCTTCTTTGCCAAACACTACACCCCAACACCCATGTCACGCAGCACTCCTCAAATCGCTACCTACCACAGACGTAAACAACCCCTTCTTCTCCACACTACTCGATAAAAAAATTCCTAAATCAATATTCCCACCTCCTCAAAATAACACATCACACACCAAACATATCCACCAAACCACCCTAACTTAAAACTACCTAAGGACCAGCTAACAATCATGCATAAGATAACATCCACCCGAAATAGGCTCCAGAATTATCACTCACTCTGCTAGTCCATCAACATCCTTGGCCAAACTAAAGAGGCGGCCACCACCCAAACCTACAGTATTACAAACACAGATTTTCAATTTAAACCAAACCATTTCAAACACTTGTCCAAATTGAAACCTGGCCCTGGAAAGCACTCACTTCCTTCTGACCTGTAGTTCTAACTCGCAACCCAGAGCAATCTGGAATATTAAGTTGTGGAGGAGACCGGCCGAGGTGGCGGGGTACCTTAAAGCAATGTAACGGCCATGAAGACGGTAGCAGTGTGAGAAGGTATATATAATATATATATATATATATATAATAATTATATATATAATATATTATTATAATATATATATATATATATATTATATGATATATAATATATTAGTATATATATTATATATAATAATATAAATATATATATATATATATATATATATATATATACTATTATATATATATATTCTTTGGGCAGAAAAGTATTCAGAAGCATACGAGAGTTGGAGTAGGTAGAGATGGTATCGAAGTGAAAAGTATGATTGATTTTTGCTTTGGTGAAGGAAGATGTTGAAGTAGGTGATAGACGTTAAATTAGTGTGAGGGGGTTGGGGATGTGAATATCAGATTATTATGTTGTTTTATGCGAGGTTAAGTTAGTGGGAGTGGATGGATAGGAATGAGATAAGGAGGGAGTAGGAAGAATTATGAACAAGAAGTGAACAAGGTTATAAGGAAAATAATGTGAGAGCACTTGAAAATAAATCAGTTGAATGTGAACAAGATGAAACTGAGAAAATCTGGGCGTAAATGAAGGAAGCCTTTTTTGGTAGTGTAAGAGAAGTACGTGCATGGGGTAAAGTAGGAAGCAAGAATAGAATGTTAATAGTGAGTGGTGAAATGAAGAGGTCATGCAACCAGCCAGTTAAAAAAAGAAAACAAAAGAGACGTGGTTGAATGTGGTAAAAGCCTGTGATGAGATCTCGAAAGAAGGTGTATGGAAATATGTAAGGAGGAAAAAAGGAAGACAAGAAGTTGCATCCGTAGGAGGAAAAAAATGTAAATGATCAATTTGGAAGGAGGATGAATAGGGACTTACAAGTGAATAGGAAGCTCTTCTAGAAAGAAGTGCGAAAGGTTAAGCAAGAGAATAAAGGGGAATCTTCATGGAATAATGAATAGGGATGGTACTTTCGTGACTTATGAAATGGATGTGAGGAGGGAGTGGAGGGAACATTTCGAAAATCTGCACAGCGCATTGGCATAATGAAGAGGTGGATAGTGAATGTGTGTGGGTTGATTATGTAGGAAGAAATAGGCATTTTGGGGATGGGGTAATAGAAAATTGAGAGGTAACAGAAAGAAAGTGAGAAAGTTGAAGAATGATAATTAATTCTTCATAAATTAGATGGATTCACTGGTGTAATGATCAAGAATGGAGATGAGAATGTGATTGACTGGATATAGAAGTTGTGTAGCAAGCGTTTATAGAGAGTATGGTCCGAGGGTTGGAGAGAAGTAATAGTTCCCTTATATAATGGTAAGGGAGATAAAGGGGAGGGAACTGTAGGAATTGTAGGGGAATTAGTTAATGAGTGTTCTATTGAAGATATATCTTGGTATTTTGATTCAGAGAGTGCGTTGAGTAAATGAGGGACAGAAGTAATAGTTCCCTTATATAATGGTAAGGGGGAGGGAAACTTTAGGAATTGTAGGGGAATTAGTTAATGAGTGTTCTATTTAGGAACCGACCGGGGCCCCGGCCCCGGCCAACCCCGGCCATTTTTAGTGACCCCGGCCCGGCCCGGCCAAATTCAGGAAAACCGGGGTTTTCTACCGGGGGTAACTGTAAATTTAACACTAAATAATAGAGGGTAAATCAACAAAATAAAAAAATATATTTTAATAAATGGACATAAAATTCAGAATTTTCAGCCGATTTTGACTATATCAACACCAAAATGTAGCTTTTTTTGCCCTCTAAAACGTTGTTTTCTGTTTTTTTTCTGTGACTGTAGTCATTCTTTCAGAATTTTAAATTTTTCAAAATCCATATTTTTGACTATTTTCATATCAACTTTCAGATTTTTTTGCGAAATGACTTCAAACTTGAAATATGCATAGATTGGTCCATTACCTACAATAATTACGTAGAACATTTTCGAATTTTTTAGTTTTGTGCTCAGCGTTGTCCAATTTCCAAACCCATTTTTTTTTAATTTGAAAAGTGAAAATTTGACATATTTTTTTTATACTCATCCGATCAACATCAAATTCTCAGGGTTTGTATAGTCGAGCAAGATGCATCTTTTTTACTTAGATAATCTTTTTGTATACTCAATAGAAAATTTTTAAAAAATTTTCAACAAATATTTTTTTTGAAAATTTGTTCCAAGAACAAATCCAAACCTGTTGCATATACAAAGAAATTATCTAAGTAAAAAAGATGCATCTTGCCCGACTATACAAGCCCTGAAAATTTGATGTTGATCGGATGAGTAGAAAAAAAATGTCAATTTTTCACTTTTCAAATTAAAAAAAAATGGGTTTGGAAATTGGACAACGCTGAGCACAAAACTAAAAAAATTTCGAAATGTTCTCACGTGACATTAGTAGGTAATGAACCCATCATGCATATTCAAGTTGAAGTCATTTTCGCAAAAAAAATCTGAAGTTGATATGAAAATAGTCAAAAACATGGATTTGAAAATTTAAATTTCTGAAAGAAATGAATATAGTCACAGAAAAACACCAGAAAACAACGTTTCATAGAGGGCAAAAAAAGCCACATTTTGGTATTTAGTCAAAACCAGCTGAAAATTCCGAATAGTCCATTTTAGGTGGGGTGGAAAACGGGATAAGCATCACTTCCGCTTATAAGCTTAATTTTCCATACTCCTTTAAAATTAAATATAAATGAATAACATACCTAAATATAAATATTTTTTTTTTGGCACTTTACTATGATTTCAAATAAAAATATGCCAAATTATAATTTTTCCGATTTTTAACATAAAAATATTCGAATTTGATATATCAAACGTAATTCGGAAAAGAAAATAAATAGTAATTGTTAAAAATTTTAATGTATTTATTATTTATTAAGTATCTTCAAGAAATCAAATATTTTCCGAAATCTCTTTTCAAAACTAATAAATTTAATTCAATTAATATATATATATATATATATAAAAAATAATATTATATTATATATAAATATAATATATTATATATTATAATATATATATATAATATATATATATTAATATATATATTAATAATATATATATAATATTATATATATAATATATATTATATTAATATATATTTATAGATATATATATATATATATTATAATATATATATATAATATATATATATATTTAATATATATATTATATATATATATATATATATATATATATATATATATACTATATAATATTATATATATATGATTTAATACACACTTATTATCTTCTAGAAAATCTATTTTCTAAAAATTTCTTTCGAAAATATTATATTTTAATGGAATAATAAATGTATTGTTTTTTTATAAGTTAAAATCAAGCCTCGGCTTGTAATTATTATTTAATTTATCCTAAGTTTTAAGACTTTCAGGGTTTTTGACTTACATTCTAATTTTAGTTAACCCCGGCCCCGGCTAAAAATTAGGAAAAACCGGCCCCGGCCCCGGGAAAATTCCCGCCCGGTCGGTCCCTAGTTTTAAATATATCTTGGTATTTTGATTCAGAGAGTGCGTCGAGTGAATGAGGGACTGATTGACGAAGTACAAGGTGCATTTAGAAGTGTAGAGGATGTGTATATCAAATTTTCACATTGAAGCAAATGAGAGAGAAGAAGAATAAATTGTATATAGGTTTTATGGATGCAGCACGGGTATGACAGGATTTTAGGAAGTTTTATGAAGGTGTTGTGATATATTGTGTGGTGATAGCTTCTTAATGGGATCATAAAGTATTTATGACCGATAGTGAAGCGTCTGAGAATAAATTAGTTTGAAATTGAATTTTATCATATTTATGGAGTGAGAGTATTCTTTATGTTCCTGGCTATTTAATTTGTCATATGATGGGTATGAAATATTAAGGTTAGGTTGTTAGAACTGACTGTTTGTATGTTATTGTGGAAGTTGCCCGCTTTCGTAAGCTGATGATTTGGTTTTGTGTGGCGAATCTGAAGAACGTTTGAGAGGATTGGTAGAGTTGTTTGGCAGTAAATGTAGATAAGAATAAGGTGACGCCCTAGGGTGGATTTTCTGACTGCAACGGAGTTCAAACTATAAGGTATAAAAGGAGCGGTTTAAGGCTAGGTTTTCTTTTCGACTTGCGTCATATCTTCTACTACTTTTCTGTTTCCGTGCATGTTACGCACCTTACACCCAGTCTTGGGAAAAAAGGTGGGTGATGATTATATTATATATTACTTATATAATTAATATATTATATATTTATATATAATTATATATATATAATATATAATATATATAATATATATAATAAATGTATAATATACCGGTATTATATATATATAATTATATATAATATATATATAAATATAATAATATATATAATATATATATATATATATATATATATATATATATATATATATATATATATATTATATATATATATATATATATATATATATATATATATATATATATATATATATATATATATATATATATAAAAACAGGAAGAGCTGGGAGATAACCTTTTTAAAAAATTTGTGGCAGCAAGAGAGGAAACGTGTTTCAGGTTAGAAGAAGATTTTGAAGATTATAAAACTATGCCATACCTGTACGAGAAATACAAGGATTGCTACGAGGGTTTCGTGCAGATATATAGGATCAAATATCCTAACCAAAGCAAGGAACATCAAGAGAGGTTGTGGTTGGAGTATTGGAAGTCAAAGTTTGATTTTATTGAGAAAACGGAACTTCATAATCGTGTGATGAAACTTGTCGGAAAATTTAGACAAAAAATCGAATTTCCTCCTCCTCCTCCACCTCCTGTCATATCTATTTTGGACACACGTTTTAAACCAAGTAGTTCTGAAATTAATATTACCTCAGCAAAAGAGGAGTTTCCCTCAGTTATTTATACTGACCGCCCACCACAACCCACAAGCATTATAGGTTATTGTAGTAATGAAACTCATAGTAGTTCTTCTAACTTGGCAATCCCTTATTTATATTCAGTGTCGTCAGAAGAAAATCTTGATAGTCGAATTACTTCTGTGAATACTCCATCATTGTCTGATGATAAAACGGTTCCTGAGGCTGATCAGCAGCTTAGTTTAATAAGAAATAAAAAATTCCTTCCTCCTGCAGACTTTGAAGAAGATTTAATTGTGCGTAACAGCTCATGCCAGACAAGCATAGATTCATCAGTTGATGGTTCTAAAATAAAAACCCCATCTCTTGAGGGTGTTCATTCGTCATTGACTCCTAACTCATTAGAGTCTTCTTCACCTGCAAATATTAAACGTTTGACTAATGAAGATATTATTGTATGTAAAAGCTCCTTACAGACCAGCATAGATTCATCAGTTGATGGTTCTAAAATAAAAACCCCATCTCTTGAGGGTGTTCTTTCGTCATTGACCCCTAACTCATTAGAGTCTTCTTCACCTACAAATATTAAAAGTTTGACTAATGAAGATATTATTGTATGTAAAAGCTCTTTACAGACCAGCATAGATTCGTCAGTTGATGGTTCCAAAGGGGAAGCTCCATCTCCTGAAAATGCTGATTCGCCATTGCCCCAGATTTCACATATTAAGAGTTTGTCTAAAGAAAATATAATTGTAAATAAAAGCTCTTTTCAATCAGGCGTAGATTCATCAGTTGATGGTTCTAATAGGGAAACCCCACCACCCGAGAGAAATCAATCGATATTGTCCCCCATTTCAACAGAGTCTTCGTTTTCAAATATTAAAGCTTCGTCTAAAGAAGATGTTATTGTATGTAAATCCTCTTTCTCGACAAGCATAGATTCATCAATTGATGGTTCCAAAAGAGAAACCCCACCTCCTGAGGGTGTTCATTCGCCATTGAACCCGATTTCAGTAGAGTCTTCTCCTGCACGTATTAAGACTTTGACTAATGAACTCTCCTCAGATCTCGAAAACAAAAATTTAAATGAAGCTTCAAATATTACACCTTTACTTTCTAGTTCATTTAGTACGTCTTTAGCTTCTTCTGGAAACATGCCAAGCATAGACAAAAAGGCTGATGGTTTTCCAGTGGTACCTTCAATAATGACATCTACTCATAGCAATGAGAGTGAAGAAAACATTACGATGGAAGTGTGTAAGGTGTCTGAAGTATCTGAAGGCGAGAGTAGTCTTCAGAACTTCAGTATGAATAAAGCAATTGCTGATTTAGAGTTAATGATTCCTGACATTGGGGCCTTAGGTTCTAGCATAAAGACCATAATATCAATTTCAAAAGAGGAAGGCATTAATTCAGAAAAGTCCTTCAGAAATTTGGCAAATCCCGATAATATAACTTTAATGGAATTAGCTTTGATGAAAATAAAATGCCTGGAAAGTTGGAAAGACACTTATTTTTCTTTGGAAAGATCTGTGAAAGGTCTGATAAAATTTGCAAAAGAAGAATTGGAGAAAAAAGGGAAAAAAGAACCTGCCCTCAATTACGAAGCAATAGCCAAAGACACGATCGGGAAAGGCCCTTCCATAATTTTAGAGATGATTCGCACAGCCGCCGCTAAGGAAGGAGTAGTATTAACGAAAGAACAAGAAAATGAAAGTTACATGAAAATTTGCTACATTCATATTAATTTAGTATTAAAAACTAGATAATTTCTTACATTTAGAAGTATGTCTGTAAATTTTGTAAATAAGTCCATAGGATTGGTAAATATATTTCACATATTTATTCTTCATATTGCTATAGTTATGAATATTCCTTTGTTTTTGTATTCAAGTATATTTTTTCTTTTTACATTTGAAGAAGCATTTGAATGTTGTTTGGTTTGCTTGTTCCATTTTTATTTATTTTTTTATCGTAAACCATTATTATTATAATTATTTTTTGTTATTATTATTATTATATAAACACTATTAAAAGAAAATAATATTAAAGCTTAAAATAAGATTTCAACACAATAAGTCACTTCACAAATTTGTCTTTTATAATTATTATTATTAATTATAATTAAATTTTTTTTAAATATATTTTTTCTATTAGAGTTGTATTATACAAATTTGGGGGAAAAAATTTTCAGATAATCATTTTTTATTTTGAACTTTAATTGGTTACTGAAATTGCTGTTAATATGCTTAGCTTCTCCTAATTCAACAATGGTTTAGGGCAACAAAGACTATGTATGAATCAAATTTCGTAGCGTTATATATATATATATATATATATATATATATATATATTATATGTATGTTATGTTTAGTATATACATCGATATATATTATATATATATATATATATATAAGTATTATATACTATATATCATATATAGTTCTATGTAGGTTAGGTTTAGGTCTACGACATCGACGATCAATGTAGGTTAGGTTTAGGTCTACGGCATCTACGATCCATATAGGTTAGGGAGGTCTACGGCATCGAAGTTCAATATAGGTTATGTTTCAGTTTAGGATCTTCCCAGTTCAGGCTATGATAAGATTTGTTAAATATACACAGATTTATATGTGCATACTTATCAAACCTGAACTAGGAAGGTCCTAACTACACCTGACCGTATATGGATCGTCGACACTATAGACCTAACCTAACCTATATAAATCGTGATACGTAGACCTAAACCTAACCTATATGGATCGTCGATGCAGTAGACCTAAACCTAACCTAGATGGATCTACGTTGCCGTAAACGTAAGTTTAGCCTAGATGCTATGACAGTCCTTAAATATAATATATATATATATATATATAATAATATAATATTATTTAAATATAATTTGATCAAAATTTTATTTAATTCTATAATTATATAAATCAAACCCATTCACTATACTTTATTTATAATATATATATTAATGATTTATGTTTCACGAGATTTTATTCAATGTAAATAATATCATTTATTTAAAATCTTAATTAATAAATAAGTAACCTATTACTTTAATAAGTAAATATAATATTAAATATAAAATTTATTATATATATTATACTATATTTATTTTTATATTTACATCTTTATATACATTAATTTTAATTGGAATAAATTGAATGTATCTTTACATAATAATTAATTTATATATTTACTTTATTAAAACAGTCGTATTATCAGATAACTTAACAATAAAGTTTATATAATATTTATATTATTTTATTAATCTACATCTAATTAATTAACTTTAATTAGATATTTACAAATTTAACGAATTCTTTTTAATTTTTTCTTTATTTTTTATTATAGCTCTAATAATTGAAACTAATATAAATATTAGATTTTTTGTAAATAAATTATTTTATCTTCCAATATACTTTATAAATACTTGTTTAAAAATAAAATATATTATTAAAATTTGTGTATATATAATGTAAAATAATATTATTTTATTTAACTTATATATTTATTATTAATGATAATTTATACTAATAATATTATTTATATATTTATATAACTTATATGAACTATTACTATAATATTAATAAATTAAACCCGAGGGTGAAACAAATTTACTATATATTATTACCATTTAGGATTTATTATATTTATAATAATTATAATATTATTATATATTTGTTATCGTATATATTATTTTAATTTTTAATATAATTTAGATACAACTTTTATATTTTGTATGTTGTTATTGTTACTATATTAGAATTTAAAAGTTTTCTGATTAAATAATTCTTATACATATATATATATTATTAAAATATAGATTTTATTAATATTATAATTCAAGGATAATCTTGAATAGCAAAATATTAGCTATAACTGTATATTTTTCGGTAATCATATACGATAGAATAATAAACCGTAATTAGAGCATTGATATATTATTCTCAATTAATATAAATATTAAGAACTCTAAATTAAAAAAATAATTAACACTTAAATTAATTAAATAATTAACTTTTTATTTAAAAATACTTAAATAATATTATATATTATACATACATGTATAGTTTATCTCAAACTAATTTGAATTATTTATAATTTATAATATATATTATATATATATATTTAAGTGTATAATTTTAATATTTATTAATAATATTTTTAATATTATTATTATTAAAGAAATTTATTTTTATATAAATAAATATAAATATTTTCTTATTTGTATTATTATTACATTTATATTTTATTATGAAAATATATTTATATAAATTATATAGATTTTAACTTTAAGATATTATTATACATTGTTATTAGAAATAAATATAATAATAAAATTATTAAATTATTATTCTAGTAACGATATATTATAATTTATGTATAAAATAGGTAGGCTTATAAGATATTAAAAAAAAAAAAAAAGATTATAATTTTATATTTATATCATAAAAACTATAATTATTAAATTATAAAATATTTATGCTAAGGTCAATGACAGAAAACATATTATATTATATTGTAATATATTATTTTAAAATAAATTATAAAATATATATAAATTTTTTATAATATATATATTTATATATATATAATATATATATATATATATATATATATATATATATATATATATATATTATATATATATATTTAACCGTTAATACTATATATATATTGTGCGTCTGGTGCAGGAGCTGCTAGCACCACGACAAAATCCTAAGCAGCTTCGGGAAGAAACGCCACTTATCGTACATCGCTCAATTCTCTTCAACATCTAAATATTCTATTGAGGTGGTTTTTCAAGACCAGAATTAACACTTCAATTGTGACCACACGGATTGACATGAATTCCTGATGAAATTCATCTGAACAACCATCAAAATCAATTATTCTCTGTGGACTCTACTCTGTTCGGTATTGATGGCCGCCGTACCAGTACTTTCAAGCTTCGCAGTTGACCAACTGCACGTAAGAGTACAGAGTGGTCGAAGCTTTCTCGGGGACCTTAATGTGTGCATACCTAGCTCTCACCTGACAGCTACTACCCAACGTCCTTCCAGGTCTGGAGAGCGGATTGTGCTCGCGGCATTGTCACTGGGGGGGGGGGGGAGTTTTTTGTGGCGTCTGGTGCAGGAGGCTGCTAGCACCACTGAAGAATCCTAAGCAGATTCCGGGAAGAAACGCCACTTTATCGTGACAGCGCTCACTCTCTTGAACATCTAATATTCTTCTGACAGCGCTCACTCTCTTGAACATCTAATATTCTTCTATTAAAGATGTTTATTCAAGACCAGAATTTAATACCTTCAATATATAGTACTCGTCAAAAATAACGCAACATTAGTTTAAATGTCACTCGCAGAAACGGCCTAACCCCATGAAACCCCCACACCAACACAGACAACTGCATCAGTGTAACTATGTAACCACCCAGCAAAGAATCCGCTGCAGTATTGGGGCCGTCATCGCGATAAATTTAGGAAAACATAAACCACGTAACTAGATCTGGGAAAGGTTGAAGTAGGTTATGTTGGGGTTATAATCGAGCGAGGGATCATTCACGTTACGAAGCGACTCCAATAAATATGGAGAGGATAGTGCGTGTAGATAACAACACTCCACGCCGAAGAACAAAGTACCGGGTACTTGGTTGACGGTTCGTTGTTGCGCACACAACGATTGCACGGGTGGTCCAACGGTACCGGGAAACTCTGACAAATGATCGCCGACGATGACAAGGTAGGCCCAGGGCCACGATACCAGTGAAAGACCGATTTATACGTCTGCGTACATTACGAGACCGCCACACAATGGCACGACATCTCCAGATACAGCTGACGGAGGTACACGGCACCAGGGTGAGTGACAATACAGTGCTCGACGCCTGGCGAAATAATACCGGCCCCGGAGCCTGCCATAGGTTCACCGCACACCATGGCACATGGGCGCGACTGGCCTTTGCCCGAGAACACATCCATTGGACGGTCGACGATTGGGCAAAAAGGGGTGCCTCTTTCACGGACGAGTCGAGAATGTCTCTGTAAGCCTCGGACAGGCGTCATAGAGTATACCGACGACCGACGGAGAGGTTCACGCAATGCAATGTGTTGGAGGTGGGTCGATTATGGTGAGGGGAGACATCTCTTAATCGGGGCCTACGGAGTTGCACATCTTCGATGGAGGCACTCTTACAGCCGTAAGGTATATCACAGACATCCTCGAATCATATGTCGTGCCATAAGCCTCTACATCCTAATGCAAGACTACACAAGGCTCAATGTGTTAACGACTACCTTACGACGGTTCAAATTACGGCGTTGGAGTGGCCAGCAATATAGTCCGGACCTCAACCAATCCAACATTGTGGGATATCCTGAAACGTCGGATCGGACAGCTGCAACCCCCTCCACGACCATCCGGGACCTGCGACAGCATCTGCACGACGCATGGGATCAATCACTGTCCAGGACATTCGCCACTCATCGAGAGCATGCCATACGGTGTCAGGTAGTCATCCGTGCCAGAGGGTCATACACGGGATGTGAGACAAACACAAACCCCCTGTGACCGTCGCGGCGTACGTACCAACTTGTGGTGTTTGCAGCGCCGAATCTCCGAACCCTACTGCGAGACTCTTTGGCTGCACCTTGACTTCACACTCTATCGACCTACGGTTCTGGGGAGGAATCAACTATGTTATTGTCATTGTCTAAAAAAGTGTCTTCGCGTTCTTCAACCTTTTCTACCCTTCCTTCGCCACGTACTCTTGCGGCGTTAATTTTGACGAGTAGTATATATATATATAATATATTATAAATATTAATATAATATATATATATATATATATAATATTATATATATATATATATATATATAATATATATATTTATATATATATATATATATATATATATGATAATTACTCATGTGTCTTCCAAATTTATTATTCCTAAAATTATTATCATGCTTAGGCTACGATCTCTGCATCAGCTCCAAGCGTTTCATTAAGGTAGAATAATTCTCAAACACGTCAATAATACTCGGGTAATTTGTTAAAGTTTTATCAATTAAGTTTACGAATCTTGGGGGTAATTTATTAACTACGAGTGAACTAATCATTTTGAATCCTGCCGTATCAGGAGCAAGGAAATCTAATCCGTAAGCCCGAAGGTCATAAGCTAAAGCCTTGACCTTTAATGAAGGATTTCACATAGGCTAAACTATCTTCAGGGGGAGGAGAAATGTCTAATAGGCTAATAATTATTTTTTCTTCTATAAAATCCCTATAGAGAAATTCTTTTTTTAAAATATCTAAAGCAATGACGTAATTAGAGCCTTCAGGACTCAAATGTTTAATCATTTCATAGGCCACATCCCCAAGATTGCTTATCAAATGGATAAGCTTCTCTTCATCAGTATAAACTGGATTGCCGTCTATTACAGCTTTAAACTTAGCCAAGAAGCGGGAAAATGCTAACTTATCTGCTTCATCACCCTCAAACTTGCCTATCTGAATAGGAGGCTCTTTTGCACTCCTAAAAAGGTTTAAATTAGACATTGTTCTATCCGAAACATTAGAATTAGGACTTACAATCGAGTTTATTTATTTATACATTTTCTTGGTGTGGCCTTAACATCGGCACCACTTAACAATTTTTTTTTTTTTAAACTTTGTATTTAAATCATAAAATTTTATTTATTTATACATGTTCCGTTGTATGGCCTTAGCATCGATACCACTTAACAAATATTTTTAGTTTAAAAAAAAAACTATTTAAATCATAAAATTAATAATAGATTAAAATATAAGTAAATGAATATATAGAAAATAATATACGGTACATATGAAACAAAAATAAGACAAAAAAGTAAAGTAAAATGAAATAAAATAAAATAAATTAAAATAAAATATAATAAGTAAAAATACTAAATACATCTATACACAAGTATAATATATATATATATATATATATATATATATATATATATATATATATAGATATATATATATATTATATATAAAAATATATAATAAGATATATAAAATTATATAATATATATATAATAATATATATATATTGTGGAGAGGTTCTCTCTGTGGAAGTGGAAAGGAACTCTACAGAGCTGAACTGCAGAGCAAACCACCCTAGTGGAAAAAGAGTTGTGTGGAGTCGTTTTGTGGAACTAAGCCACGCCTCCAAGCGGTGGCATTATTACTTTTCAGAAAATTACAGCAACACTCAGCAAGGCATCTGCAGAATTAAATAATATTAAAAAAAAATAAATACGAAGATTTATGATTGTAATGCCAAGAAAGCAATAACAATCACCAAGTGAGTTAAGAGAACAAAGGGTTACTACTATAAAGCATTTTGGTAGGTACGATGAAAGCGTAAACATAGAGATAGGTGTAAGATCTAGACTAGCGGCTAGGCTAGGCTAGAAATCAGAAAGAATGCCTTATAGAATAGTAACAAATATAAGAACAAAACTAGTGAAAAGTGTTAATGCATGCAAAAGTAAAACTCGCAATAGGCTATAGAGGATATAAAAATGTTTTGAGAAAAGGGAGTGCATGTCTCTAAGGTAATAGTAGCGCAGAAGGGTATCAGCCCAAAGGTGTTAGAATTTAAGAGAGTTAGAGATATTTACCTTATAATACAGCAAATAACAGCCGGATAGACTGTTATTGGCTGTACCAAACCCAGAGCGGGCCTCTGGGTCACGTACAAGTCCAATGAAAGGTAATTGTAGCGCAGAAGGCCACAGCCAAAATAGCTAGAAATTAGAAGTGCAAACACTATGATATCAAATATCCTGTGTACCTATACATTATGATTAAGGCATGTTGTTTAATACGGTGGATAGCAGGTCTAAACTACTATTGGCTGTATAAAGCTCCCAAGCGGGACATAAACCACCCATGCCCGAATTCTGGTAGAACATTAAACACTTGCAGTTACGCAGAATTCGCAGTCTAACTCTCTCTCTCTCTCTCTCTCTCTCTCTCTCTCTCTCTCTCTCTCTCTCTCTCTCTCTCCTCTCTCTCTCTCTCCTCTCTCTCTCTCTCTCTTCTCTCTCCCTCGCTCTCTCTCTCTCTCTCTCTCTCTCTCTCTCCTCTCTCTCTCTCTCTCTCTCTCTCTCTCTCTCTCTCTCTCTCTCTCTCTCTCTCTCTCTCTTCTCTCTCATCTCTCTCTCTCTCTTTCTCTATTCACCCTTTTCTTCAACCTCATAAAAGTATATATATGTGTGTGTGAGTACCTGGGTTTAGTTAGTTAGTTAGTTAACACAAATTTGTGTGCAAAGAGCCCCTACATACACATTTATGCCACACACAGGTAAGATACGTTCCCTCCACCCCACCCCCAAAAAATAATTCTCGTCTAGTATGCCAGAGAGGATCCTTTTCCTGTCTGTGTATGCCTACACATGAAACAGCCTCACACCCAAAACTGCTTCATGCGAATGTGTGCCAGAGAGGATCCTTTTCCTGTTTGTGTATGCCTACACATGAAACCGCTCCACATAGATATTCATTTTTGTACTGCTACTCTGCATAAGTTTCATCTTCTGTAGGATTTCTTCCTGCAGTATATGATTCATATGTAGAATAGTAATAACTAGGATTACCATGTTCTAATACCTTGTTGTTTTTTTTGGTTTTTAGGGGAGGGGTCCAACCCACAACTGTAAAGATAGAATTAGGAAAATAAAACTGAGAAAGAACAACCAACTCTTTATTAGATCCCTTCAAAGAAGCAGGTCACAAGAACAAACACTTACTGAGCTTCAATAGTATATATATATATATATATATATTATATATATATAGATAGTATATAATATATATATTATATAATTTATATATATATATATAATTAATATATATACTATATATATATATATAATATATATAATATAAATATATATTATTATATAATATATATATATATATATATATATATATATATACTTATATAATATATATATATAGTAATAATTAAAACAAGAAAAAAAATAAAATAAGGAAACAAATCATTAAAATAAAACTAATAAAACTAGTAGTTCAACGAAAAATCAATTGATATAAATCAACTTTTTTCACTGATTTTTTGCCCAAAAAAAGATATTTTTGTTTGGATTCTTGCTTATACTATATAATATATATATATATATATATATATATATATATATAATATATAGTTATATATATATATATATATATATAGTATATATATATACTATATATATATATAATATATAATATATATAGATATATAATATATTCAAGTTCAACCAAATAATTTAAATATAGAAAATTCTGCCAAGCATAATCTTTTATCTTTCCAAAGTAATTAAGAGGACGTTGTTTACTATTCCTATTAGTTAATGCTATTTGTATTTACTCACCTTTTAGCCTAGTTGAAGTTCCTTAATACTTGGAGTGTATCTCTCTC
>JABUQX010046878.1:0-27500 GCA_015478945.1 Trachelipus rathkii
TTGCTATGTTTTTAGGTTGTACTGTTTGTAAGATTTAAATATCATTATAAGCATTGCTATCGCTCGCAATTATAAGGTATGGTAACAAAGAACTATTATGTGGAATGCGTATAAGAAAACGTTGCCTCTTCTGGGTCGAACCAACCGCCTGTTGCGTACTGAGAATCGATATACTCGATCCTCTAGCCACTGAGCCAATCCTCTAACTTCGTCAAAATAAAGGTTAATTCAATTGAGCAGTTTAAGCGAACGAGCTCCCGTCAAGGCGAATATCACCAGGTTTTTCACTCCTGTCCTTTGGTGGCCCTTCGTTCGTAACAAGATTTTAAATCATTTATATCACATGCTTATTCACTCCGGCAATGTTGTATTTGATGTGTGATGACGTTTTGTTAGTATGGTATTTTCTAGTAAGTTGCATAGTGTTGATAATAGAGAGATGTGGCGATATGATGAATGAAGGTCAGAGGTGGTCTTTTCCGGGTTTTAGTTTGGGTAATATAATATAGCTTTTTTTCCAAGATAGGGGGGTAAGTTGGAATAATTTAGACTGATGGAACTATTGATAAGTATTTTGTTGCTTAATTGAGTTATAAGCGTGTGTTGCCCTTAGGTGTTCGAGGTTGTTTGTGTTGAGATTGTTTCTGGCCAGTTGCAGGTGAGTTTTTGAGTGTTTAATATATTAATATATATAATATATATATATATTACTATAATATATATATATAATATATAATATATATATATAATATTATATATAATATATATATATATATACATCAGGTGGCGTAGCTAGATATTCACATGGGTAGGTCAAAATATATTATATATAATCTATATATAGTATATATAAATATATATATATATATATATATATATATATAAATATATATTATATATAAAATATATATATATAATATATTAGTTGGCGATGTTTACATAAAAAGAAAACTTTTTATTTTGTTTAAAAAAACTTTTTTTAAATTGTACACATTGATTACTTTATATATATATAATGATATAAATATAGTATATATATATATAATAGTTATATATATATATTATTATATCAATATTATTTAAGATAATTTATATATTAATATAATACTATACTATATTATATATATAATATATATATATTTTTATATATATAATATATATATATATATATATATTATATATATAATATATATGATATATAGAGAGAGAGAGAGAGAGAGAGAGAAATTAATTAAAATTGCAAAGTGAAGGCAACAATATTGACGCTACGAAGCAGAGGCGGCTAGCCTCAACGTAACAATCATTGGCAGGTAAAAATCGATATATTTATTTCTATCTATCGCCGATGTACCTAGGAAAGTTAAGGAGTTTATGGGGCGGCAAAGCATAAATAGCTCATTTTTTGGTTTTATAAGTATTTCTTTAAGATTTGTAGATTAATTTTCCTTATATTTTCTTATTAATATTACTAATTTTTATGATTTTTTTATTTGTTTCTTCTTAATTATTAATTTGTTCCTAAAAATAAGATAGGCAATGCCTACATTGCCATTACTTTTGACGTTATATTCTACAGTGATATTTCCTTCATCGTCCGAGACAACTTTATTACTCGGGACTTTTATAAAAGTGATTCCCTCAATGCGGGTTTCTCGGACATCGTCAGGGTGTGTGGATTTTTTGAACTCGCAGCTTTCATTTACGAGCACGGAGTGAGGTATAATTTTGTTGGATGGGGGTTGGTGTGTTTGGATTTTGCATGGATTCATGAGTCTTGTTGGATTTTTTTTTTTTTTAGTTTTGGTTCGATTTTTCATTGTATTTATTGTTTTTCCACATCCTGGTGTTATTTCGTGGGTTGGATGTTCTTGGTGAGGTAAGGTTTGGAAGTTTGTTTGAAGAAGTGTGTGTTTGTTTAAGGTTTTATGATTTCTAGGGTGTTTTAAGGCCTTTAAGTTCTGTGTTGTTGTTGGAGTGATGGGTGGGTATTGATTGTTTCTGTAGTGTGTTTGTCGTTGTATGATTAAGTTTTGTTTCTTATTCAGGTGTTAGTGGGTGGGTTGTATTTTTGGATGGTGTCCTCTGGGAAATGGAGTTTGTTTAGCTGCTTTTTTGGATTAGAGAAATGAAGTTTTGTATGGCTTTGTTGGAGGGCGGTGTTGGGTTGTGTTTTGTGAATGATTTAAGGAGTGTGATGGTTGTTTTTCTGATATAGTCTGGGTGAATGTGTGTTCCATCTCTGCTTTTTGTAGTTTGTGTATGTTTATCTGAGTGGGTAGTTTGGTTTGTTGGACAATTTTGTGTATTTATGAATGTGAATGGGTAGGTGGTCGGAGTTAAGATCGGTTAGAGTAGATCAAAGTAATTTTGGTGTGTAGGATTGTGGTTGGAGCATAGTGTTATGTCTGGTGATGTGCTTGTTTGGTTGGTTTGGGGTGGGTTTTCTAGTGTCTGTTTGTGTTGTTTTAGGATTTTAAGGTTTCACATGGTTGTGCTATGATGTGTTTCCTCTGGCAATTGTGCCATGCAGGGTAGTGGGTCACTTGAAGGTTGCCTCCCATTGACGAGTTTTTGGGGAGGTGGGTATGATTTCAGTGAGGTGGTTTGTAATTTCTGGGGCAATGTGGTGAGGTGTGGTGGGAATGTAGATCATTATTAGATTGTGTGGTTATTTATTTGTTCATCTGTCGTGAAAGGATGTGTATTTGTTGGTGTTGTTCGTTTAAGGTAATATATATATATATATTATATATATATATATATTATATATATATTATATATATATATAAAGTATTATCTATATATATATATAATAATAATATATATATATATATATATATATGGCATATCATATATATATATATTGGCATAATATATATATATATATTATAAATTATATATATAAATATATATATATATATAATATATATATATATATTATATCTAATATATATATATATATATATATATATAATATGATATATATATAAATATATATATACTATATAATATATATAATATCACTATATTATATATGAATTGAGAAAATTGAAGGGAGAAAGAAGAATAACATTTTATTAGGCTTTATGGATTCTGCGAACAGGCGTTATTGATAGGAACTTAATAGGGAAGCTCAATTGGCAGGTGTACGTGATATAATGGTGTTGGTGGTTAGGTCTTCTGAATGGAAATCAATAAGTATTGTATGACGATAGTTTGAGGCGTGTGTTAGAATAAATTGGGGTCAAGAAAAAGTGATTGGTTTAGTTTTAATAGCGGAGTGAGGCAGGGTTGGGTTATGTTTTCCTTGTCATTCAATTTGAATATGGATGGGTTATGAGAAGAATTAGAGGTGGGATGCAGGAGATCGAGTTAGAATGATGAAGGAAATTGGGAGATGAGTGGAGGGGCCCCTACATATTATATGCGGATGATTTGGTTTTGTGTGGTGAATCTGAAGAGAAGTTTAAAGAGGATTGGTAGAGAGATTGTGCAGGGTGTGTAAAAGAGGGGTTTGAGAGTAAACGTGATAAGAGTAAGGTTCTGGTTGGAGTGAGGACAGTCCTCAGTGTAGTTATGTTAGATGGGTGAGCAGCTGAACAAGTGTCTGGAGTTTAAATATTTAGGGTATGTGTTTGGATGAGAAGGGAACGGATGATGCAGAGTGTAGGAGGAAAGTTGCGAATGGCAGGAAGGTTGCTGGTGCAATTAAATCGTTGGTGATGGTAAGGGGAACTAAGTCTTGAGTGCCGCTAGGTCTTACATGAGGGTGATGTGTTACCTATGTTATTGATATAGTCGGACTATGTCCTTGGAATAAGAAGCTATAATGATCAGAAGTTTCAATGTTTTGCAGATGGCAGATCTTAGGAGCATGCTAAGGTGTGAGAAGAATTGATTAAATGAGGAAGAACGTATTAGAGAGCTGTGTGGTGAAGAAAGGGTAAATGAAAGAATAAAATTGAAAAGTATGTTGAGATGGTTTGGTCTGTGGAAAGGATGAATGATAGTCAAGTTGGTTAGAGTGCGGAGTATATCTGGCGAGTGTGTTGGCGAATCCGACCGGCTTGGGAGAACTGAATGAAAAAGTGGATTGAAGTCAGTAAAGATACGAATGTCTGAAGGAGAAAATGTGAGTTTTGGCAGAGACGAGAAGAAATAAGGGTGCATGAATAGGAGTGAATGGCCGGGGTTTTGTAATGGGGGTTTGGTTGTGGCTCACCTGGGCCAAGGGATGACCCCTTACATTGACGATTACATATGTGAGGCGTCAGTTTGCGGTCCCATGAAGCCTAGGTGGAATTTCCTGTCTGTGACCGAAGTTCTCAACTATTTATGGTGCGAGAGGGCGGGTGGGGCTGGCTTTCTTTTCGACTTTTATCCATATTTCTTCTACTACTTTTTCTTTCCTGTATGCATGACATCGCACTTATCCCCATCTTGGGGAATAATAAAGGAGAATAAGAAGAAGATATTATATAATCTATATATATAGTATAAATATATATATATATATCTATATATATATATATATATTTATATATATAGTATATTATATGAATATATAATATATTATATAGGATATATATATATAGATATATATATATATATATATTTTCGCCCCAAATCTTTTGCTATGGGCGTTTGTAAGGTTAAGGCCAGGTATAGGAAAAGTCGCAATCTGCTGCTTCACTTTATGCGCAGGTAAAGTAATTTCATAACATAAATTGTAAGATACAATATTAGGTGCGCCGTTAGGTCCGATAATGAATGCCACGCAAGGTGCCTATAAGAGAATAAACATAAAATAAAAGTAATAAATAAAAGAATTCCATAGTGGGCAGACAATAAAAAATACATTTTTAACATTTAGTGTGAAAAAGATTATTAAATATATGACATGAGACACTGTTAATTAAACCAAATTCTTAACCAGTTACAGACAAAATGTAATGAACAATTTAAAAGTTAAAATTAGTGTCTTCTCTTGATGATAAAATACAGTAAATTCAAATAAAAAGTTAACTTATTCATGTCACTATAAGTGATTTTTTATACAAAGAATTTTAAACTTTTTTTTTTTTTTGCAAACATTTCAAGACAAATAAATGCAAAAACTCAAAAAATTAATATTTTTACTTCGCAAGTCTTTAAGAAAATAAAATTTTAAAGCAAAGGTGATTGCAAAATTAATCATTCGACATAAAGCTAACCTAACTTTATAATTTAAAAATAAAAACTAAGTTATCTTGCTCTTATAAACTAATAATAGGTATTTGTAAAACTAAATAAATATTATATCCAAGAAACTTTAAAAAATTATTTTTATTTTTCAAAATAAATTTGTAAGCTTGAGAATGTCTTGGTGGTGAAGTGTAGTGTATGTTATATCGTAGTTTAAATAAAACCAACAGCAAGTTGTTTTCCTAATTTTATAAAAACAAAAAAAAGTGGGCGAGGTGCTAAAAAAAAAATGGGAGGAAATTCGCGTAACTTCATTTTATTATTAATTATATCATTAAATTATTATGCTATACTTTGTCCATTATTATTATTATTATGTATTATTATTATTATTATTATTATTATTATGTATTATATATTATTATTCTTATTATTATTATAAATTATTCGTGGGAAGACAATAATGCGGTTCTTATGGCTATTAGAATTTAGGGCCTCACTCTTAAGACTAGAGGGAAAATATCTGCGTATAAAAGCTTAATAAGTGGCCATGAAAATATTAGCCAAAAAAAAGTCAACAAAAATGTTTAGGTCAGTAGAAATATTTGAAATCAACTGTTTTCTTAATAAATAATAAGTCAAATAAAATCTTGTAAAAATGCTAAAAAAAATATAAAAAAACGAAGAAAAATAATCATTGCAAATAATGAATTTTAATAATTAAATAATCAAAATATCCAAAACTGTTAAAACTGTAATATTCACCTGAATGTAATTTTTTTGTGTGGAAGAATAAATGTATAAAACCAAATAAATATAGGCTTACCAGAAATCATCAAAGAGAACTAAGTAATTACTGAACTATAAACTTGCAGTAGCCATTTTCTTAAATCAGAATGAAATATGGGAAATGTTTAAGGAAATGACTTTTTAGGGTTGAGAAGATAATGGGGAAGAGGGGAGTGGATGTGGACTTCAAGATTCTGATATGCGAAGTTTATGACAATAAATAACAAAAATATAAACAATTAATAAGAAAATGCGGTACTTCGAATTCGTGATAACGAATTTGGAGGCCTACGTGAGGAATGGGAATATGAAAAATAAATCAAGAAAAAAATCAAGAATAAATGTGAAACTGCAGACATAAAGGTTTCACCTCCGAGGAATTAAACCATCTCTTTTCCTTCTTCTTAATTACTTTAACAGTAATCCATAAATATATCATATATATAATATAATATATATATATATAATATATATATAGTATTATTATATATATTATAATATATATATAGATATATATATAATATATTATATATATATATATTTACACATCACCTGTTACAATATAATATATATATTAATATATAATATATATATTATATATTATATATATATACTATATATATTTTATATAGTATAATATATATATAATATATTTATATATATATGATATATTTTATATATAATATATATATATAATATAGATATATATATATATAATATAAATAAATATATATAATAGTATATTATATATATATATAGTATATATTATATATAATATAATATATATATAATATATAATATTATATTATATAATTAATATATATATTAATAATAGTATAATATAAGTATATAATATATCGGTATATATATAATAATAGATCTAAAAATATTGCAAAAATAAATTATTATTTTCGTTGAAAAATTGTATATGTTAAATAATCTTGAATGTAACTACTTGTATTTAAGATAATGAATTAGAATATGCAATGTATTTTAATTTGAAAATTATTAATATTTCATTTAGTCTTGAAGTTTGAAAATATTTTGAGATTCTTGTGGTATTTTTTAAAAATTTGTCATCATTTTGTGTATTTGTGTTTATTTTTTTGGTGAACTCCTTCTCTTCCCTCTATATAAATAATTTAGTTTCTTTCAATGTGTCCTGATAATATCTTGATAGATTTGATTCAGGTTGTGGAGTCGGAAGTCCGGTAGATTTGAAGAGCAGTTGGGAGTCGGAAGTCGGCAATTTTGAAAGGGTGGAGTCGGAGTCAGTATTTTTTTGTAAGAGGGTGGGAGTCTGGAAGTCCGGGTCAAAGTCCGTTAATTTTCAAAAGGGTGGAGTCGGAAGTCGGTATTTTCAAGAGGTCGGAGTTGGAGTGCCGGTTAATTTTGGAAGAGGGTGGAGTCCGAGTCGGAAAATTTTTGAATCCGACTCCACAACCCTGTCATTGATTCCCTTCATATGGGTCTTTAGTACACAACAATGATTTGAGTGGATACATCTCAGTAAGTCTTAATTTAATACTTTAATTTCAACAGAACTTAAAATTGAACGTGGTGGATCATATAAATCTAAAAGTCCTGCGTTGAAAGACTTTGAGAGGATTCCTTATCATGATAAATGGACGTAAATGCAGTGACGAATAATGTCATACCATCTGAAATCCTATAAAGATTTGAGAAGTTGCAGTGATCAGTCCGATAAAGGTAGGTAGATTTATGTACTGGTATTGACTTTTTGTTATTCAAGTTGTGAAATAGAGATTCAACTGAATGGGGAACGTGATTTATTCTATTATTATCATTATACTATATATAATATATATAATACTATATATTAATATAAATATATATATATATATATATCTATATATTATAATATAATATATATATATATATAGTATAATAATAATATATAATATATATATATATATATATATATTTATATATATATATATATATAATATATCTTTTCGAAATCATCTACCTTCTTTCCCAAGACTGGGAGTTAAAAGGTGCGTGCGAGCATCGTGACAAGAAAAGCATTCGTAGAAGACATGACATATCAGTTCGAGAAAGAATAGCCCCAGCCTTAACCGCCCCCTCAGTAACTCAATTAATTAGTGCAGAACTCATCGCAGTCCAGAAAATCAACCCTAAAGCCTTCATGGGATCAGCGATGGACCATCTCACATGGTAGATCGTCAGTGTAAGGGTTCATCCCTTGGCCCAGGTGGGCCACAACCACCCCCTCACAAAACCCCCGCCATTCACACCTGTTATACACCTTTCTTCTCTCCTCTACCAAACTCACATTACTCTCCTTCAAACATTCGTTTTACTGACTCAATCCCACTTCTTTCTTCTCTCCCAGCCGGTCATTTCCCAACACACTCGCCACATAGCATTTTCGCTTAAGTCCAGCCGACTATCTTTCATTCGCTTTCCATATGACCAAATCCAGCTCAAACACACTTTTCATTTATCCTCCATTTAACCCTTTCTTCACACCAACAATATCTCTTTAATGCGTTCGTTCCTCATTTATCAATTCTTGTCTACACCTATCACACCCCTAAGATTTGTCCATCTGAACACATTGAACTTTAGATCATACTTCTTATTCAGACAATAGTCTCACTATTATACAATAACACAGGTATACAACATACCTCTGATGTAAACTCCTAGCAACCTCATAACTTAGTCCCTTTTACATTCACCAATAGATTTAAATTGGCATAATATAATATACGCAATATAATAGTAATATATAATATACTATATATAATATATTATATATATAATATACTATAATATATATATATATATACTTAAATATATATATAATATATATATATATATATATAATATATATATAACTGATATTTATATAGAATATATATAATAATATATAATAAATTTGTATATTAAAATTATATATATATATTTAAAAATTCTAACATAAAAGTAGAAAATATAATATAATATATATATAGTATTATATATATATAATATATATATTATATAGTGGATGTATATATATATAATATAATAGTATATATATTATCACCCCCAAAATCGTTTTTTCTTAAACTTTACTTTTGGTAGGAATTTGATGTGAAAAACAACATAAGAAAGAACTTGTCCAAACATTTCCAAATTTACGATAATATTTAAAATCAGATCAGTAGAAAAAAAAGTTATCTTCATTTCCAATTTTTGACAAAATATCAATTAGGATTAAAAGAAGTTTTGTAATATGGACAATGTCTAGATAATGTCATGAAATTTTATCTTTGCTAAATGTGCTATGAAAATTAAAAGAAATTGAATTATAAATATCGAAAATAGTGAATGTGTCTGGGTTTGATGGTGCATGAAGGAATAGATATTTTGGGAATAAGTAGGAGGTAGGTTAATGGGTAAATGTGAGAAAGTTGAAGAATGGTAATCTGCTGGTATAGAATGAAATTAACTGGTGAATATGAATCAAAGAACGGAGTGAGATTTTGATTGATTGATTTGGGAAGTTGTGTAATAAAAGTGTTATGGATGGGTAATGTTCCGAGGTGATTGAAGGAGAGCAGTAATAGTACCCTTATATAAGGGTAAGGGAGATAAGGGCAACTGTAGGGAATTAGTTTATTCGAGTGTTGTAGGGAAGATATATGCTGGTAGTTTGGTCGAAAGAGTGTCTCGAGTGACTAAAGGAACTGATGTGGTGACCGAGCAAGCGGTACGATGAGAAGTGGTAAGAGGAGTGTGGGATCAAATCTTTAGCATTGAAAATCAAATGCCTTGAGAAATGAGGAGAAGAAAGAATAAATTGTATTTAGGTTTAATGGATTTGCAACAAGCGTTTGATAGGATTAATAGGGAAGCTCTATGACAGGTGTTAGGGATATATGGTGTTTGGTGGTAGGCTTCCTGAATGGAATCAAAAGTATGGTATGAAGATAAGGCAGCATTGTAAGAAAATTGGTGTCGATAAGTGATTGGTTTAATAAATGCGGAGTTGAGGCAGGGATGTGTTATGTCTCCTTGGTTATTCAATTTGTATATGGATGAGGTTAAGAAAGAACTAGAGGTATGGAGGGCAGGGAAAGTGTTAGAATGATGGAAGAATGGAAGAGAGTGGGGGGTCTCTAACTTAATTTATATTGCGAATGATGTGGTTTTTGTGTGGCGAGCCTGAAGAGAGTTTGAGAGGATTGGTAGAGGGTTTAACAGGGTGTATAAAAGGAAGGAATTGAAAGTAAATGTAGATAAGAGTAAGATTATGGTAGTGAGTGAGAAGAGCCCGCGGTGTGAAAATTATTTTAGATGATGAGCAATTGGAACAAGTGTCTGAGTTTAAATATTTAGGATATATTTGGATGGAAAGGGAATCGGATGATACAGTGTGTAGAAGGAAAATTGTAAATGGTAGGAAGGGTGGCTGGTGCATATTAAATACGTTGGTGGATGAAAGGGAGTAAGTCTTCAGTGGTACAAGGGTTTTGCAATGATGGAAGTTGTTAGCCTCGTTGTAATGTAAGTAGTGAAACTAATGGCTGGATATAAGAGGTATAGATCTAAAGTACAAGTGTTCAGATGGACAATCTTAAGGGCGTGTTACGTGCGAGAAGAATTGATTAAAAAATGAGAAATGAACGCGCATTAGGGAGTTGTGTGGGTGTGATACGAAGGGTGTTAAATGAAGAGAATAAACGAGAGCAGCTATTGACCATGGGTCTGGGTCCATTATGAAATAGGATGGATGAAGCATGTTGGTTTCTCGATGTATAGTGGTGAGTGTGTTGTGATTCGACCGGCTGGGAGACTGAAGAAAAAGTGATTGAGTTAGTAAAAGGAATATCTGAAGGAGAGGAATATGAGTTGGAGAGGCGAAGAATGAAAAGATCCTAAAAAGCTAGTTTGGTTTTTTTTTGTAAGGGGGTAGGTGGTTGTGGGCTCTATCCCAGGAGTTATAATCCCATATTGACGAGATAACCACGAGGTGAGGATTCGTCCGTCAGATTCTCGTAAGCCTATGGGGGCATTTTTCTGACTGCGACAAGTTCACACATAAAAGTGTATAAGGTGGACGGTAATGTGGGGCTTTCTTTCGGCTTTGTCATGGGGGGGGTTCTTATGCTATCTTTTTCTATTTCCGGTGTATGCGGGACGCATCTCACCCCCAAAACCTGGGGAAAGGAAATGGATAATAATATTAATATATATATATAATATTATATATAATATATAATATTATGTATATATATATAATATATCTATCTATTATATAGTATATATATATAGTATATATATATATATATATATATTATATATCTTCTTTCCTTCTTCTTTATCTCTTTTTTTTCCAAAGATTGGGAGTAAGGTGCGCGTTACAAATGCATCGAAAAGAAAAGCAGTAGAAGAATATGACAAAAGTCGAAATAGAAAGCCCAGCTTACCGCCCCCTCTGTACCTTAATTAGTAAGAACTCGTCGCAGACAGAAAATCCACCTAGAGCTTCACTGGACCGTGACGGACCCTCACTATGGTAAAATCGTCAATGTAAGGGTTCATGCCTTGGGCCAGGTGGCCACAACCATAAACCCCTCTACGAAACGCCCGCTTCCACTCATTATTAACACCTTTATTCTCCGCCTCTGCCAAACTTCGCATTCTCCTCATTCAAACATTCGTTTACTGAATCAATCCACTTTTTCTTCGGTCTCCCAATCCGGTCTGGTTACCAACACACTCGCCACTATACATCCGCTTAACCAACCGACTATCTTCCATCCTTTCCACATGAAGAAACCATCTCAACATACTTTCATCTGTATTCTCTCATTTTACCCCTTTCTTCACACCACACAACTCTCTTAATAACTTCATTCCTCATTTAGATCAATTCTTAATCCCCACCTGCACGCCCCTAACGATTTGTCCATCGAAAACATTGAACTTTAAGATCTATACTTCTTATTCCAGACATTAGTCTCACTACTATACAGTTACACAGGTAACAACATACCCTCATGTAGACCCTAGCGCACTCAAGGCTAAGTCCCCTTTACATTCACAACGATTTAATTGACACCACCACTTTCCCGCCCATTCACCAACTTTTGCCTAACTACATGCTCATGCATCATCCGTGTCGGCCTTCTCACAACTCCAACATATACCCTTAAGTATTGTAAACTCAGACACTTGTTCCAGCTGCTCACCAATTCTAACATAACTTCACACTGAGGACTGCCTCACTCACAACCATAACCTTACTCTATCTACGTTTGTATCTTTCAAGCCCCTCCTTTTCCACACCCTTGCAAAATCTCTCTACCGATCCTCTCAATCTCTCTTCAGATTCCACCCACAAAACCAAATCATTGTCCGCATATAAAGGTTAGGACACCCTCCACATCATCTCCATTAACTCCTCATTCTATACACCTTCCTGCCACCCGCCCACCTCTAATTTCTTTTCAAAATCCCCTGTCAATACTACAAATTGAATAACCAAGGAGACATAACACAACTCCTGCCTCACTCCGCTATAATACTAAACCAATCACTTTTTTCAACTAAATTTATTCCTACACACGCCTCTACTACGTCATCACATACTTGTTGAATTCCATTCAGAAGCTACGCACCAACACCATATAATCATCTAACACCTGCCATAAGCTTCCCTATTTAACCCTATCATACGCTGTTGCAAATCCATAAAACCTAAAATAACAATTTATTTCTTCTTCTCCTTCAATTTTCTCAGTACATGCTTGTGTTTTCAATGTATAATTTGATCCACCACATCCTCTACAACTCCTAAACGCACCTGTTCTTCACCAATCAGTCCTCAGTCACTCGACGGCACATCTTCGACCAAACCTCCCAGCATATATTCTCCTATCAATCCCATAAATCTATTCCCTATAATTTCTAACAGTTTCCCTTCATCTCCCTTAACCTCTTATAAAGGTCACTATTACTGCTTCTCCTCCAATCCCTCGGACTATACTCCTCCATAAACGCTTTATTATCATCAACTTCGCAAATCCAATCAATCACCATGTCGCCTCCTTTCTTGATCATTTCACCAGTAATTCACTATACCTGAAGATTTACCATTCTTCAATCTTTCTCACTCTACCTATTTACTCCTCTCCTCACTAATAACATCATCCCCAAGAATACCTATCCTTCTTACACCATCAAACCCACTCACACATTCACTATCACCTCGTTCATTACTGTCAATATTAAATGCAGATTTCGAATTTCTTTTCACACTCTCTTCTCAACATTCCAATTTCATCAGTACAGAAAACAACATTCCCCTATTCATTTATCTAAGCAGGTTCCCTATTCTCATTCTTAACACTTTCGTGCTTCCTTCCAGAAGAGCTTCTATTCCCCTTGTAAGTCCCCCATTCATCTTCTTCCAAACTGTTCAGTTACCTCTTCTTTTCTCCTACGTATGCACCTTTTAGTATTCTTTTTCCTCCTTATATATATACACACTTTTCTTTTGAGAACTCATCATTTGCTTTTAGTCAACCACTCTTCTTTTTTAAAACTTTTAACGGACGCTTGCATCACCTCTTCATTTCCACCACTCCGCTGTAACATTCTTACTTCCTACTTTAGCACATCCGCATTCTTCTTTTGCACTGCTAACAATGCTTCCTTCATTTGCTCCCAGATTTGGCTTCCAGTTTCAACTTGTTCACATTCCAACTGATTACTTGCGAGCGCTCTTACATACTTATCTGTATTATCTTGCTTCTTCACTAAACTTCTCACTCTAATTTTACCCACTTCCTTCGTAAAGTCACCTCCCTCTCCATCCAACCCCCACTAAATTAATTTTACATAGGAACAACATAATGATCCGATATATATCCCTTCCCTAAACCCCTCACTGATTAACATCAATCATGCTTTTCACTTCTCCTTCCCTTCTACCAAACACAAAAATCAATCATACTTTTCACTTCGATCCCATCTCTACCTACACCACTCCTAGTAATACGAGGGATACTCTTGTGTTTTAAAAAAGTATTACTACCACATACCTCTCTCCTCACAGGAATCAATCGCTTTCTAACCATTTCTCAATTTTACTTCCGACATCCTGCTCCAAAACCACCTGGTTATATCATCCCTTGTTGATCATCCTACCAACCATTCAGGTCCCTCAACACTAACCAGTCGAAAGCTCCTACTCACTCCCAAATTCCAAAACATCATTCAGGATTATCCAAAAAATCGTACTCTTCACGTTTCCTCAGAATGGGACGCATACGTCAACAACCACACATACTTTAACCTTTTTCAAACTAAATTTAACCATTAGAATTCTAGGACTCACACAGCCACAAATCTACCATAGCTTTCTGTACCACATAGTCCACCTCATCAAAAGTTGCAACTTCTTCTCTCCACCCTCTCATTCTTTTCCACACCAGCACCACACATTTCACACGCACTACCACTTCATTTTCCACCGTTTCCTTTCATCTTGTTTCAGTCACAGCGAGGCAAATCAAATTTGCCCCTTTTAAATACATCCCATCACCTCTCTCCTCTTCCTCCTCAACATTTATTCCATTGACATTCCATGTACCCATTAGATCATCAATTTCGCCGAAATTAAGAAGGCCGTTTTACGGCGACACGACATGCTCCAAGGCATGCATCAGCATCCTAGCAAGAGATGTGGTATGGGGCCAACCCAACTTACCACGCCCTTAGTCCCTATAACGACCACGCAGGACATAACGAAGGTGCGCAATTCTTTCTCCCCACACATAGGGATATGAGTAGTAGGGATGTCGGTAAGGTGTATCTAGAAAAGGGGTGTGTACTTTAAGTATGTATATATGTTATGTGGATAAATGGTGGTAATATGTTGCCTGGAGCGATAGTGTGTAAAAGAATAATGAACGCAAAAAGAAGAAAGGCGCACCATTAAAGACAATGGAGGTAATATATATATCAATTAATATCTATATATATATATATATATATATAATATATAATATATTATTATATATAGTATATATTATATTATATATATATATATATATATATATATATATATATATATATAAATATATATAATATATATATATTATATATAACTACCTTTTACCGTGCCTTTATCTCTCTATGCGAAGGGGTAACACGGGGGACCACAGGAATCGAACTTAAGGCCGGCTATCCCAAACCAGCTCCACCAACGTGTTCCAGTAGAGTTTTAATTCTTGGCACCCAGGTAGATAAACTCCAACTGCTACGCGAGGATTTGAACCAGCGTCCTCTATCCTTATGAGAGGCGGCGACTCAACCTCCTGCGCCAAGCACACACACACACACACTATAATATATATTATATAACTATAGAAATATATATATATAATATATTAATATATATTATTATATATATATATATATACTATATATATATATATATATTATATATATAAATATATATATATATATATATATATATGATATATATAATTTTGAAAAGGCATTTAAATTTTTTAATACCTTTATAATTTAATATTTTTGTTTTTGTTTTGTACAGAAATTCATAAGCGATATCAAAAAAGAAAATAGCTCAATAGTGAAAAGTCCTTCTAGAAGCGGATGTTCAATGTCAGAAATGTATGGTCAAAGCAGTAAAAAGAATTATGGGGGAAACATCAGTTGCAAATTTTGTAATTTGTGTTTTCAAAGCAAAAATGAGTTGAGAAATCATTTGAAGACACACAACAAAAGAAAATTTAAATGTGATCATTGCGATTATGAAGGCAATCATAAAGATTTCCTTAAAAGCCATCTGCTAACTCACAGTAATATAAAATTATTTAAATGTTCTGAGTGCAATTATGAGTGTAATCATAAAGTTAGCTTAAAAGTTCACACGCTTACTAAGCATGCAAATATTAAATTATTTAGATGCCCCGAGTGTAACTATGAAAGTAATTATAAAGGACACTTAACACAACATATGCTGAATCATAGAAATGTTAAATTATTTAAATGTTCTGAGTGTAGCTATGAAGGTAACGATAAACAATATTTCAAAAAACATATGCTTATGCATGGAAATGTCAAATTAATTAAATGTTCCGAGTGTAATTATGAATGCCTTCATAAAGTAAGCTTAAAAAGGCATATGCTTAATGAACATTTAAAAATAAAATTATTTAAATGTTCAGAATGTGACTATGAAAGTAACCAGAAAGGACACGTAAAACAACACTTGTTGAATCATAAAAAAGATAAATTATTTAAATGTTCAGAGTGCAGCTATGAAGGTAACAATAAACAAAATTTTAAAAGCCATATACTTATGCATAGCGATGTCAAATTATTTAAATGTCCACAGTGTAATTATGAAAGTAATCATAAAGCAAGCGTAAAAAGGCACATGCTTAATGAGCACTTAAATATAAAATTATTTAAATGTCCAGAGTGCAACTATGGAAGTAATCAGAAAGGACATTTAAATAAACACATGCTGAAACATTTGAAGAAAGCGACAGTGATGAAGGAATCAGGGTTGTGGAGTGGGAGTCACGGAGTCGGGGAGTCAGTAGTTTTGAAGAGAGTGGAGTCGGAGTCGGCAATTTTAAAAGGGGTGGAGTCGGAGTCGGTAATTTTGAAGAGGGTGGAGTCGGAGTCGGAGTCAAAGTCGGTAATTTTCAATAGGGTGGAGTCGGAGTCGGAATCGGTAATTTTCAAAAGGGTGGAGTCGGAGTCGGAAATTTTTAAGAGGTCGTGAGTTTGGAGTCGGTAATTTTGAAAAGAGGGTGGAGTCGGAGTCCGGAAATTTGAACGCGACTCACAACCCTGGGAAGAATAGTAGGAACCTTTGAATATGAGCAAAATAATATTCAATCGAGAAATGAATAGTTGGAAATGAAAGAGAGTGAATATCACCTCAAACAGTTCATATAGAGCAACAGCTTATTCGAGTGTTCAGAAAATAGGCTCATTACAGAGAAAGATCTGATAGAGGGAATTGAAAAAAAAGACTCCGAATAAATACAAATAATAATTACTTTTAAATGAATAAATTCAATTTGAATAGTCACCCAGAGTCCTGCCAAGAAATATTAATCTTTCTACTTGTATGTGGTATTTTCAGTGATCTTTAACTATGACTATATTACGCAGTAGGAAGAGCCATAGCAGAGTAACATGGGAGTTGGAGTGATGACAGAGAGAAGAGGAACAGGAAAAATGAGAAGCAAGCCCTTGAAATTTAGTATCTATAATGTATATATATAATATTAAGTTATTAAGGAGATTTCCATTTTAACGTCATTTCGAAAAATCAGTTAAGATCTTAAACAGCAATAAGACTAGTATAAAATATTATAGTAAGAGTAAGACAAGGCAATAAATTAGTTCATGCGATCACTAGCGAAAACTAAAATCTGCCAGCAAAATAGTAAATAGGTTAAGAAGATATAAGTAACGAAAAATCCAAACTAAAAAACGAAAATCGAATATTTAAAAAGCAATATGCCGGAAGATTGTAACACGAAAACTGAGAAAATTATGAAAACAGGTCACGTGAAACCTCCAAGAAAAATTTAGATTGAAGAGTTCCTGGAACAAAACAGTCTATGAAAATTGAAAGACAACCATAACAATTGAATCAGATTGGAACGGAAAAAATAATAAAGATCCTCAAAATAAATAATGATATGAAATGGAATTTGTGAAAAATAGTCAAAAAGAGGGAAAGGAGACGTCTTTGCGGAGAGGAATAATTTAAGCACCTGGACCATTGATAAAGTTCAGAATGGGTTGTTAAAGAAGGTCACAGTGCTTATACGAGCCCTCTTACAAAATGTTAACAAATTAGTAGATGGAAGCAGGGCTGCGGAGCCGGGGAATATTTTCCAGCTCCATCATTTTAAAATTACCTGGCTCCGGCTCCAGCATTTTTAAATTACCCGGCTCCGACTCCTGCATTTTAAAATTGTTTGGCTGCGGCTCCTATTTATAATTCCTTCTCCGTTTACCCTAATGAAATCATTAATTCTCTCGCACAAAACTTTTAGGGTATGATGAAAATGAATGTTTATAAATGACATAGAATTAAAAACTTAGAAAATATCTTAAATAAAATAAGATTTTTAAGAAATACAAAAAAAGAATAATTAAATCACTTTCTTCCTAAATTTTATTGCAATTCCTCTTTGAACGATGAACTGCCTGTACATTTACCAAATTTGTTTTCTTTTTTAAACGCAAAAAAATTATTTCAGTTTCATCCTAAAGTGTAAAATAATTATTCTTTGAACTACGAACTGCCTGTAATATAATTTTATTCAAAGCAGATTTTTTATTAAAAAAAAATATATAAATATAAAAATTGTAATTCACTTTCTTCCTAATTTTAAAATATCTCTTTGAACTGCCTGAGCATATGTAATATAAATTTATTCAAAAAATTCTTTAAAATAAAACTTAAATAAAATTTTCCTTTAACGATGTCCTTAGATCCGATTTTATTATTTTTAAAGCAGAAAATAAGCGCTCAACATTCACTTGACTAGGAGGCAAAGCTGTAATTGCGTTAGCCAGATCTTACAAAATTTTGGGATAGCTAGGGCTTGCCTATTTAACTGTTAATTTTGATTTCCGGTCGATTTTCATTATTTCATCTAATTCCTTATGGAATTCTACTTTGTATTTTTCTAGAGGATTTTTAGATTGAAGGTCTTTTACTGGTAGATTGTCTTTTTTTCAATCGCTTTTCTTCATGCTCCAATTGGTTCCATGGTTTGTCAAATTTGGCTTCTTTATCTTCATCTGACAATATACTGCAAGGGAGGATTCCTGAAACTGGTGAACTATCTGATTCCGACGCAGATTTCTGTTAGATGGTGTTATTCATTTTAAGTCCTTCACAAAGAGCATTCCTAGCTTTTAATATCAGATCTTAGTTCTGAGGAAGATTCTGAACTGTGGATCAACAAAGATGGCCGACAAAAATATTTTGTTTTCAGTTAACATTCTTTCCCTTCTTTCCATGGAATTTTTTATGTCCTTTGCTAAAATTCCTTATCTATAAATATTTTCCAGCAGTCATGTCTGCTGATTGAATATTTTTTGTTTAATAGTATGTTTGTTTTAATAATTCTTTGAAGATTTCGATTTGTTCCCACTGACTATTTTTGAAAGTTCAGGAGCACCTTAAGGCATCAAACTAATATATTCTTTTAGTTGAAGAAGCCTTTCGAGCATAAGATATGTACTTACTACTTCCCCATCTTGTCTCTTGATCTAAGATTGCCACTTTTAAAGTTTGACGCTTTAAAACTTAAAATAAATTTTGGGTACGTGCTGCTTTTTATGTCTCTCCTTATATGATTTGCTGTATGAATATTGCGGAGACCATCGAGCACTGCTAACTGTAAAGTATGAGCTCTACATCTCGTGTGTGCAACGGAACATAGTCTTTTCATAGTTTTATTTTGAAAACTACTATTACTTCTTCGTTTTGACATTCAATAAAATCGGTACCACATTTACCAGCATCCTGTTCCTCATCCTCACTGTTTTTATTTATTTTTCAATTATAATAATCATGTTTCATGCGTTATCCGTAACAAAACTAATTGCCTCTTATTATTTCTATTACTGGGGGTAAGGTGCGTAACATGCATTGGAAATAGAAAAGTAGTAGAAGAATATGACGCAAGTTTGAAAAGAAAGCCCAGCCTTAACCTTCCCCTTGTATAACCTTTAAGTAGAACTAGTCGCAGCTCAAAAAATCCACCCTAGAGCTTCAACGGGACCGCGACGGTGACTCCTCACTGCAATGCCATCTCCTCTATGTTTTAGCTAACGTTTTTAGTAATATTGTTTTTATCTTCGTCCACATATCTAATATTAATAGCAAAATAATTTAGCTTTGTCCTTGTGTAAGTATCCATTTTTAAATGCACAAATCATTTTCTAAGTTTATTTTTTTCCTTATCCGCTTCTAGAACTAGTTTACGAATATTTTTCCAGTCTAAAAGGACTTCCGGTTTAGAAGCCATGTATTCACACAGCTTTAAATCTTGGTCTTGCAAAAAAAAACTTAATGGATCACTATCTTGTAACAACCATTATAATCAATTGTAATTTGAATTTTTCAAATAACATAGAAAGAACAAGTTTTTGACAAATGAAAAAGGTATAAAGTTTAGTTTGAGTTTTTGAAAGCAAAGGTTTATCCTGAACAGCTTTTGCTTCACCTTTCTTTTTAATAATTGCAGCAGTCTTGGTGAGAGCGTTTTAAATGCCGAATTAATTTAAAGGATCCGGCAGATGTATTGTGACCTCCATGAGAGTAACCGGTGGTTCGGTAAACTCTTTCATTCATGATCGAACTGACTGTTTGCCATTAACTGTGTCAACTATTTCAACTCACAAATATAAGTACTTTTATCTTCAGAGGAGTGCAAATTTTTGCCGTTGCCACTCCTCCCTCAATTCTGTTCGCCATTTTCATGTGATTGGACCCTATTCGCCGTCGTCATTTTCCTACTTTACGGTCCATAACACCTTCTGAAAGATTATCCCATATCTTGTCCGAATCTTCCCACTTTAGCAGCAACCCTGTTTTCTTGTATCTTCAAGAAATGAATATTCTTTATGACATTTGATTTTGTTATGTAATCTTAGGACTATTTATAATACAAAGGTATAATTTTATTTATTTTTTATTTATTTTTGACTGACTGTAATTCCTATCATCTTTAGTTATTAAGTTATACAACTGAAGGGCCTCTACCAGGGTCTTTTTTGAGGCCAGGTATGGCCGCTTCCTGTGAGCCGTGGTGGTCCTGTACACTGACCTCAAAAAAAAAAAAATAAAAATCTTCAGAGCGAGTAAAATTTTCAAGTACATGAGGTGTTTTCGATTTTGTTTTAGTTGACATGATTTTTCTAAGGATATTGAACTTAATTAATTAAAGTTATCTATAGAACCTTTTATATTATTGAATAAAAATTATACATACACAAATTTCTGAAAAAAGGGAATAATATATATATATATATATAATATATATAATAATAATATAATATATGACTTTATATATATATATAATCTATATATATATAATATATATATATATATAATTATATATATAGTATATATAATATATATATCATCATCATCATCATTCTCCAACCTTCTTTCCCCAAGACTCGGGGTAAGGTGCGTACCATGTCACTGGAAACAGAAAGTAAGTAGAAGAATATATGACACTAAGTCGAAAAGAAAGCCCAGCCTTACTGCCCTTTTAATCCACCCTAGAGCTTCACAGGACTGTGACGTGAACCCACACTATGGTATCCTCGTTAGTGCGGGGTTCACCCTGGCCTTAGGTGGGCCACAACCATACCCCCTTGCTGAAAACCCCCGCCATTTGCTCCCTATCATGCAGCCTTTTTTTTCCCGCCTCGTGCCAAAACTCACATTTCTCTCCTCCAGGCACTTCTTTACTGACTCAAATCCTCTTTTTCTTCGGTCTCCCAGCCGTGTCGATTCATTATCCAATCAATTATATATATATATATATATATATATATATAAATATATATAAATATATTATATATATATATATATATATATTATATATTATATATAATATATATATATATATATTAATATATATATATATTATATATTATAATATATATATATATATATATAAATTATATATATAGTATATATATTATATATATAATATATTATATATTATATATATAATATAATATATATATATATATAATATATATATATATATATATATATATATATATAAATAATTATATATAGTATATATAATAGTTATTATATATAATAAGGCTTCTTATTTCTAGGTATGGATATGTTGGGTAATATATATAATATATATATATATATATATAATATATAGTAATATATATATTATATATATATATTATATATATTTATATATAATATATATAAATACATATATTATAATATATATATTATAATATATAATATATATATAATATATACTATAAATAATATATATATATATAATATTATTAGATATATATATATATCTAATAATATTATTATATATATATATATAGTATTTAATATATATATATATATATATATATATATATATAATATATTATATATATATATGATTATATAATATATAATATAAGTTTTTTTTTTTTTTTTTTGCTTCTCAGGCCCCTAAAATTTCGGCTCCGGCACCATGCCCCAGCCCTCTCGAAATATGGCTCACAGCTTCCAGCCTAAACCTTGCGACTGCTACTCCCAGCTCCGCACCCTGGATGGAAGAGAAGCCAATCCAGAATGGTTGCCAATGGGGAGACACTTAAACTGCTCACACCAAAATCTGAAAAGCTCAAAATTCACAAACAATTACAGACAAATACTTTTACCTCCATGTACAATAACTCTAGCGATTCAATACGATTTTTAATATTGCTTTGGTTCTTTTTAAATATTCTCTTTCATCAACTTATGTTCCCACTCTTAGATATTTATAAGTATTTTCTTGCATCAATTGCCTTATGATGGCATCGTCTATCGTGAAGTTCTCATCCCGTTTCTTCTCCTTTCTTGAGTGTAAGGAAAGCACATTTATCCAGACCAAACTTCATACATATATCTTCGGAGAACTTCTTCACTACCTCCACCAGCTTGATTGTCTCTTATCTGATTAAGTCATCCATTTAAAACAGGTGTGAAATTAATTTGTTTGATTTCTCGTTACGTGCGTTTATTCTATATACATGTTGTAATTTGTTTATTAGATTGCTCAAAGGGTTAATGGCCAAAATGATGAGCAGTGGCGATAACGAATCCCCCTGGAAGATACCTCTTTTTATGTTGATTTTTTCCACTTCAATCAGTTCCCTCTCATATTTTAGTTTTAAATTGACCCTCCATTGCCTTATTCCTGCTTTCCAAAAATCTACTATTTTTTAATTTATTTTGTATATTTTTAACTCTTCTATTATCCAGCTATGGGGAACACTGTCATATGTCTTCTTATAATCTATCCAGGTCATGCTAAGGTGCTTCTGGTTCTTCCTACTGATTTCGAGTATCATTTTGCTGGCCTTTTGTGCCCAAACTATTTCTGATGCATCATTTCTGTTCTTCGTTTATTATATTATTTTCTACACATTTGTATATTCTAAATGCTATTATTGCTGCTAGAGTTTTGTACATGGTAGGTAAAAGTATTTGTCTGTATTTTGTTGGATTTTTAGCTTTTTCAGATTTTGGTGTGAGGTTAGTGTCTCCCATTGTCAACCATTCTGGAATGGCTTCTCTTCCATCCAGGGCTGCGGAGCTGGGAGTCAGAGTCGCAAGGTTTAGGCTGGAGCTGGAGCCAAAATATTTCGAGGGGCTGGGGCAGGTGCCGGAGCCGAAAATTTTAGGGGGCCTGGAGAAGCAAAAAAAAAAAAAAAAATAGTATATATATATATATATATATATATATACATAATAATTAAATATATATTATTATAATATATATATATATATAATATAATATATATATTAATGTTATTCATATATACAAATTGACCTCACATAGTATATTATATACTATTTAGATATATATCTATATATTAATATATATATATATATATATATAATATATATATATATATATATATATACTCGTAGAATATATATATATATATTAGTATATAATATATAATTATATATATATAGTTATAATATGTAATATATATATTTATATATATAATATATATATATATATATATATATCTAATAATATATTAAATAATTAATATATTATATAAATATATATATATATATAGTATATATATATATATATTATATTATATATATATAATATATATATAATATATATATATAATATATATATATAATATATTATAATATTATATAGTATAATATATTAATATATATAATATATATATAATATATATATATTATATATATATATTATATGTATATATAATATATATATAATATATAATTATATATATATATATATTATATATTATATATATATATTATATATATATATATACAATATAATATTATAAGTATGTTGTGTGTTGGGAATTCGACCGGCTGGAGACGCGAAGAACAAGAGGAATTGAGTCCAGTAAAGGAATTGCCTGGAGGAGAGGCAGAAATGTGATGGCAGAGGCGAGAAAGAAAAGGTGCATATAGGAGCAAATGGCGGGTGTTTTTGCAAGGGGGTAATGGTTGTGGCCCACCTACGGCCAAGGGATGAACCGCCGCACTAAACGAGATACCATAGTGGGCGGGTTCGTCGCAGTCCTGTGAAACTCTAGGGTGGATTTTATGACTGCAGTAAGGCTGGGCTTTCTTTTTCGACTTGTGTCATGTTCCTCTACTACTCTTCCGATGCATGTAACGCACTTTACCCCCAGTTCTTGGGAAAAAAGAAGGTGGATGATGATATATATATGATAATATAATATATATATAAATATATTATATATATAATATATAATAATTATATATATCTATATAATATAAATAATATATATATATTATATACTATACTATTATATATATATATTATTATATAATATATATATATTATTCCCTTTTTTTCTTAGAAATTTGTGTATGTATAATTTTTATTCAATAATATAAAAGGTTCTATAGATAACTAATTAATAATTAAGTTCAATATCCTTAGAAAAATTATGTCAACCAAACCAAAATCGAAAACACCTCATGTACTTGAAAATTTTACTCGCTCTGAAGATTTTTATTTTTTTTTTTTGAGTCAGTGTACAGGACCCACCACGGCTCACAGAGAAGCGGCATACTGGACTGAAAAATCAGCACCATGGTAGGGCCCTGTCATATATATGCTTCAAGTATCAAACGAAGATTTGGATGGGGAAAGGAATACAGTCAGTCAAAAATAAATAAAAAATAAATAAAATTATACCTTTGTATTATAAATAGTCCTAAGATTACATAACAAAATCAAATGTCAATAAGGAATATCATTCTTGAGAGATACAAGAAACAGGGCTTGCGCTAAAGTGGGAAAGATTCGGACAAAGATATGGATAATCTTTTCAGAAGGTGTTATGGACCGTAAAGTAGGAAAATGACGACGGCGAATAGGGTCCAATCAATGAATAAATGGCGAACAGATTGAGGGGTGTGGCAACGGCAAAATTTGCAACTCGCTCTGAAGATAAAAGTACTTATATTTGTGAGTTGAAATAGTTAACACAGTTAATGGCAAACAGTCAGTTCGATCATAAATGAAAGAGTTTACCGAACCACCGGTTACTCTGGAGGTCACAATACATCTACTACGGGTCCTTTAAATTAATTCGGCATTTAAGAACCTCTCACCAAGACGCTGCAATTATTAAAAAGAATAGGAAAGCAACAAAGCTGTCAGGATAAACCTTGCTTTTCAAACTCGAATACAAACTTATACCTTTTTCATTTGTCAAAAACTTGTTCTTTCTATGTTATTTGAAAAATTCAAATTACAATTGATTATAATGGATGTTACAAGATAGTGATCCATTAAGTTTTTTTTTGCAAGACCAAGATTTAAAGCTGTGTGAATACATGGCTTCTAAACCGGAAGTCCTTTTAGACTGGAAAAACTATGTCGTTACTGTCTCTAACCTTGAAATAGAAAAAATAAACTTAGATAAATGATTTGTGCATTTAAAAATGGATACTTACACAAGGACAAAGCTAAATTATTTTGCTATTAATATTAGATATGTGGACGAAGATAAAAACAATATTACTAAAAACGTTAGCTAAAACATAGAGGAGATGGCATAGTGAGGGTCCGTCGCGGTCCCGTGAAGCTCTAGGGTGGATTTTCTGACTGCGACTAGTTCTTACTTAAAGGTATAAAGGGGAGGTAAGGCTGGGCTTTCTTTTCAAACTTGCGTCATATTCTTCTACTACTTTTCTATTTCCAATGCATGTTACGCACCTTACCCCCAGTAATAGAAATAATAAGAGGCAATTAGTTTTGTTACGGATAACGCATGAAACATGATTATTATAATTGAAAAATAAATAAAAACAGTGAGGATGAGGAACAGGATGCTGGTAAATGTGGTACCGATTTTATTGAATGTCAAAACGAAGAAGTAATAGTAGTTTTCAAAATAAAACTATGAAAAGACTATGTTCCGTTGCACACACGAGATGTAGAGCTCATACTTTACAGTTAGCAGTGCTCGATGGTCTCCGCAATATTCATACAGCAAATCTTATAAGGAGAGACATAAAAGCAGCACGTACCCAAAATTTATTTTAAGTTTTAAAGCGTCAAACTTTAAAAGTGGCAATCTTAGATCAAGAGACAAGATGGGGAAGTAGTAAGTACATATCTTATGCTCGAAAGGCTCTTCAACTAAAAGAATTATATTATTTGATGCTTAAGGTGCGTCCGCTGAAACTTCAAAAAATAAGTCTTGGGTTAACAATCGAAATCTTCAAGAATTATTATAACAACACATACTATTAAACAGAAAAATATTCAAATCAGCAGACATGACTGCTAAAACTAAGCACCAACTCACCTCAATAAAACAGGCATAAAAATTCCTAATTTTGCGCCCGGAGAGACATGTAAATATGGAACAAAAATATCTTTTTGTCCGGCCACTTTGTTGATTCCACATTCAGAATCTTTCCTCCCAGAACTAAGGAATCTGATATTTAAAAGCTAGGAATGCCTCTTTGTGACAAGTGACTTATATTGAATAACACCATCTAACAGAAAATCTGCGTCGAATCAGATAGTTGCACCAAGTTTCAGGAATCCTCCCTTGCAGTATATTGTCAGATGAAGATAAAGAAGCCAAATTTGACAAAACCATGGAACCAATTGGAGCAATGAAGACAAGGATTGAAAAAAAGAACAATCCTACCAGTAAAATGACTGTCAATCGTAAAGATCTCTAGAAAATACAAAGTAGAATTCCAGAATAAGGAATTAGATGAAATAATGAATAATTCGAACCGGAAAATCAAATTAAAGCAGTTAATAGGCAAGGCCCTAGCTTATCCCAAAATTTTTTAAGATCCTGCTAACGCAATTACAGCCTTTGGCCTCCTAGTCAATGTGAATGTTGATGCGCTTATTTTCTGCTTTAAAAATAATAAACTCGGATCTAAGGACATCGTTTAAAGGAATTTTACTTTAAGTTTTAATTTTAAAGAAATTTTTTGAATAAATTTATATACATTATGCTCAGGCAGTTCACAGAGGAATTATATTAAAATTCAGGAAGAAAGTGAATTACAATTTTATATTTATATATTTTTTTTTAATAAAAAATCTGCTTTGAATAAAATTAGTATTAATAATGATTATAAATTTTCAAAGAAATATTATTTTAACACTCTTATGGATGAGTACTTGAAATAATTTTTTTGCGTTTAAAAAAGA
>JABUQX010046878.1:40000-43706 GCA_015478945.1 Trachelipus rathkii
GGGCTCGAGCCGACGGGGGACAGAGGGGGAAACGTTTTCCATACCCCGTAGGGGAGGGAAGGAGCAGAACCCCGCGACACCCAAATACAAAGAGCGGGGTTCCGGAGAACCTCCCCGGAGGGGGGGGATTAGTCCTACCCTGTAGTTTCCCCGGAAGGCCGAGAGACCCGATCCTGCATCGGTGCGGTATACCCTTGGGGTATTCATTAGTAAAAAAAAAAAAGCAAATTTAATAGAAAAGTCAATTTATTTTAACGAGTAACCATAAAAGGTCTCTAAATAGGCTCTCTAATAATATTACTATAATTTTTAACAATAAGTTTGTTCATGTTTTCATTCTTCTCTTAAATTAGACAATGATTTTAATAATGTATTCCTTTTCGCTGTAGCTATTGTAGTTTTTTGAGATTTTTTTTTTTTTTTTTTTTTTTTTTTTATATTTTCCGCACTAAAAATTGGACCAGCATTCCAGCAAGTATTCTTTTCCCTGTAGCTTTGTAGTTTTTGAGATTATGAGAAATGGAATTAAGAAATTTTTGCTGTTAATGAAATACATCTTTCCATATATATATATATATATAATATATATAATAATTATAATAATATATTATATATATATATATATATATATATATATATATATATTTATATATATATATATAGAAATTCTTATATATAGATGTAATATATTTGTACACATTAATCAATAATTAATATATATATATTATAATATATATTACTATATTATATATATATTATATCATATCTATATTATATATAATATATATTATTATATCATATATTATATATATATATATATATATTATATACTCCCTACCAGACTTTGTCCATTATATATATATATAATTATTTATATATATTATATATATATATATTATATATATAATATAATATAAATATATATATATATATATATAATATAATATTAGTATATATATTATATATATATATATATATAATGATAATAATAGATAAATCACATTTCCCATTCATTTAATCCTCTATTTCAAGAAAGTAATACCAGTACATAAATTAACATACCTTTATCGGCTGATCACTCAACTTCTCAATCTTTATAGGATTTTTAGATTGTATGACATTATTGTCACTGAAACGTCCTTTATCTAATATGGAGTCCTCCTCAATGTCTTTTAACTCAGGCTTTATAGATATCATATGATCCACCACTTCAATTTTAATGTTCTGAAATTAAAACAAAGTATTAAAGTAAGTTACTGGATCATGTTATGATCTACCGACTCCGACCCCATGAAGGGAATCAATCTATCAAGATTTATCAGACAGATGAAAAGAAACTAAATATTTATTAGAGGGAAGAGGAAGGAGTTACCAAAAAAAACTACAAAAAATGCTATAAAATTTTTAAAAAATACAAAGAATCTCAACAATATTTTCAAACTTTAAGACTAAATGATATATTAATAATTTTCAAAATTAAAATACATTGCATATTTAATTCATATATCTTAAATGCAAGTTAGTTACACTCAAGATTATTTAAACTATTCCAATTTTTCAAGAAAATAATAATTTATTTTTGCACTCAGCATTAGAATTCTATTATATATATATATATATATATATATATATATATATATATCATATTATATATTATATATAATATATTTTGTATTTATCTGTAAAGTCGGCAGCAAACTATCTAAACAATAATATAATATCTTCTTTTCTGTTTATCGGAACCCTTATTCCGGCAGACTGTACTTAACGATGCGTGTCATGCATGGAAAGAAAGCAAGTCAGAAGAATATGAACAAAAGTCCGAAAAGAAAGCCCCAGCCCCACCGCCCCTCTCACCATTAATTGTGAGAACTAGTCACAGACAGAAAATCCACTAGAAGCTTCATTTGGGACCGAACGGACCCTCACGTTGGTAAATCGTGCAATCGTAAGGGTTCTCCTTGGCCCAGTGGGCGCACAACATAAAAAAAACCCATACAAACCCGCACAATTCACTCCTAGTATGCACCTTTATTCTCGCTCTGCAACCTCAACAATTTCTCTCCTTCGAACCTTGTTTCGTGACTCAATCCCTTTTTCTTCAGTCTCCCAGCGGGCGGTTCCCAACACTCGCCACTATACATCGCTTAACCAACTGACTATCAGCCATCCTTTCTTCGTGACCAAATAATCTGATCATCGTTCCTTTATTCGCCGCATTTACCTTTCTTTACACCACACAGCTCTCTAATACGTTCATTCCTCATTTTACAATTCTTCTCACACTTAGCATGCTCCTAAGATTGTCCATCTGACACAGTGAACTTTAGATCTATACTTCTTATTCCAGGCCATGTCTCGCTACCTATACGAAACAAGGTAACAAACATAACCCTCCATGTAAGACCTAGCGCACTCAGACTTAGTCGTCCCTTACATTCACACGGATTTAATTGCAACCAGCAACCTTCTGCATTCAACAATTTCCTTCTACACCTGCATCATCCGTTTCCCTTCACATCCACACCATACCCTAAATTTAAACTCAGACACTTTGTTCCAGCTGCTCACCATCTAACATAACTTCACACTGAGGACTGTCTCACTCAACAACCATAACCTTACTCTTATTACGTTTACTTTCAAAACCTCCTTTTTACACACTGCCAAATCCTCTCTACCAACCTCTCAAACTCTTCTTCAGATTCACACACAAAACAAATCATACGCATTTAAAAGGTAGGGCATCCTCATCTCCATTTCCGTTAATTCTAACACCAATTTACTGCCATCCCCACGCTTAATTCTTTCATACCCATCATATACAATTGAATAACCAAGGAGAACATAAAACATCCCTGCCTCAATCAGCTATTAAATATAACATCACTCTTTTAACACCATTTAATTCTAAACACGCTCACTATGGTCATACATGACTTTGATTCCATTCAGAAGCCTCACAACCATATATCACTCCAACCTGCATTGAAGCTTCCCTTTAACATTAATATACTCCTGTTTGCAAATCCATAAACCTAAATACATTTTTTCTTCTTCCTTCCCATCATTTCTCCCAAATATATATATATTATATATATATAATATATATATATATTAATATATATAATATATTATATATATATATATATATATATATATATTATATAATTATTATATATATATATGGACATTAGGTAGGTTAATTTGGGTTAAGTTTGGTTAGGTGGTTAGGTTTTTTTAGGTTAGGTTAAGTGTAGGTTAGTTTAGGTTTAGGTTACCCAAAAATTTAATGTTTTTACCCTAAAATTATTAAAATAACGATACAGTTAATTATTGATTTTTGCTCCTGGAGTCAACCACTTATAAATAGCCCTATATACTATATATATATATTTATATATATATATATAATTAATCTATATATATATATATATATATAATATGATTAATATATCATATATATATATATATATTATATATATTTATATATTATATATTAATATATATATATTATATATATTTATATTTATATATAATATAGTATATTTATATATTATTGATAATTCAATTTAATCAATTTTTTCATTTAACAGCAATTATATAGAAAAGATAGATAAAATTAAGAGTATACAGATTAAATTTTATATATAATTTAGTAAAGTAATTTAAAAATAAAAATAAGGAAATACTTAGAATTATTAAT